>VMDR010011790.1:0-22550 GCA_007922815.1 Macrotus californicus
CTCTATAAATTGGCAATGT
The DNA here is from genome assembly GCA_007922815.1 of Macrotus californicus. Lineage (NCBI taxonomy): Eukaryota > Metazoa > Chordata > Mammalia > Chiroptera > Phyllostomidae > Macrotus > Macrotus californicus. The sequence goes on from VMDR010011790.1 coordinate 20, forward strand.
TTGGTAGCTTTTGACATTGACTGAAAATGCAAAGATGGAAATCAGACTTCTAAGGATTCTTTAGGAGGGCGTAGGGGTGTACCAGAGATCACAATAATATACCAGAAACTTGGCTTTTAAACAGCCAGGTTTCGAATTTCCTGAAGTTAGTCAATCCCAAATAACATAGTCAGGGTTAAAAACACATATGGCAAAGGCTGGGTGATTCAGCACTTAATAAACTGGAATGCTCAGTTATCCTGAAAAATTACTGTTCACAATGATCACTCTCAGTATAATAGTCTGAACTACTATTTTTTTTTTATACCCACTATATGGCAGAAGCTCTTATAAAGCTACTAATGTAATATATTATCTTATTTAAGTAACAGAAGAATTCTATGAAATATCATGTTACAGATAAAACAAATAATGTTCAGGAAGGTTAAAAGTAATTTTTCCAAGGTCCATTGTGAGAAATAGGTATCTTTGTGTGTTCTACTATATCCCAGGAGCACTTAAGTTCCAAAACTTTATCATGTGCTCATTTTTGGAATGCTGGTAATCCATATTTCGTATGCCTTTGATAGAGTGTTTCATTTTCAATCATGTTAGATAAGAATATTCATTTGTATTGGGTTGGCCAAAAAGTGTTTGCTTTTTTCCTACAAGTTGGCTCTAGTAGCACTTTGTTGTCTTTACCTTCATTCAGAACAATTTTGTCAGGTTGTATTGTGGCAACTGTCATATCAGCATGCGTTAAAACTTATCATTATTGCTGAATTTTTGTGTAGCCATTTTAATATTGAAGATGGAAGAAAATATGCTACATTTTCAGTATATTGTGCTTTATTATTTCAAGAAAGGTAAAAACACAACTGAAACACAAAAAAAGATTTGTACAGTGTATGGAGAAGTTGCTGTGACTGATCAAACATGTCGAAAGCAGTTTGTGAAGTTTTGTGCTGGAGATTTCTCACTGAACAGTGCTCCACGGTCAGGTAGACCAGCTGAAGTTGACAGCGATCAAATTGAGACATTAATTGAAAACAATCATCTTTATACCATTAATTGAGCAATCAGCATTATTTTGAGTGTGTCAGGAGATAGCCGACATATTTAGAATATCCAAACCAATAAAGATATTCATGAAAATGAAAATGTGTCTTTTATTTTATGGAAAAAACTAAGCGGACCTTTTGGCCAACCCAATATTTACATATACTGGTTGTTTCTTCTGTATAAATGTAATGCTACTCTGGGCTATAAAGTAGGTGCTTTAGGTTATTATTTTCTGGTGTTAAAGAGGGGATTGGGCGTAGTTATTCATCCTGTGTCTAGCCTTTCCCCATCAGAGTTCTCTTAAGGATTCTTAAGATGGAAGTTTAGAGGCGATATTGGAACTGGTGACCACGACTTAGGACATTGACTCCATTCTCTCTCTCTCCCTCTCTCTCCCCCCGCCCCTCTCATACATACACACAAATGAGATAATTTAAGGTTTATAAATAATATAACTTGGGATATATTTAGGAAGTGAAATCATGTTACAGATAAAACAAATAATGTTCAGGAAGGTTAAAAGTAATTTTTCCTAAAAAAGACATTTGCCCTTTACCTCTAGGGCACAGGTGGCAAACACAAGGCTCACGGGTCAAATCTGTCCCTCCACCTTGTTTTATCTGGCCCGGCACCTTTTTTTTACCCAGCAGCAGTGCCGACCTCTCATTTAACTGTTAAGAAGTAGTTACATTTATACAGTCCTAAAATTACATTTGGCCCTTTGAAGGCAACTGCATGGCTGATGTGGTCCCTGGCGAAAATGAGTTTGACATCCCTGCTGTAGGGCAAAGGATTTCATTTCCTAAATACATCTTGAATTCTTCTACTTTTCTCTGTTCCCACAGTTACCACTCTCTTCTACTTCATCATCATCTTCTCTCTGGACTTCAGTAGCATCTTAGTTCATCTCATTGTTTCCACTCATGCCTCAGTACCTCCCACCCACTGCCCCAGTCCATACCCTTCAGGCAACCAGAGTGTTCCTCAAATCCAAAATTTATCATCTTGCTTCTTTGCCTAAAATCTTGCATTGGCTGCCCACTTAGGAGCTATGTGATTTGACCCCTTCCTATCTTCACAGTTTGCCTCATCTTGAACTTTCTTTACTCAAAATAGTCTGGTTTTCTTATGATCTCTCCTACTAAGCTCCACCCAGCCTCGGGATCTTGGGACTTGCTATATCCTTAGTTTGGAACACTTCTTTTCTCTCTTTTTATTTGGCCAACCTCCCATCAGGACTAAGTTCTAATGTCAATTTCTTAGAGCAACCTTCCATGATCCCCCGAGTAAGGTAGGCCCTCCAATTATACATTCTTACAGCACTTTGTCCCTTTCACCACATTCCCTATAACTGTATGATTTGATTAAACAATCGTATGCTATTTTTTAATAAACTCTCTCTCCTACACTTAGTAGTTAACTTCATCAGAGTAAGGTCTGGCTCTTTCTTATTCAACACTGTTTCCCCATCTTCTAGCATGATGCCTGTTCTCTGTAAGCATGTGATAAATTTTCTTTAAAATTTTTGCTTATGCTTATAGATATTAATTTTTTTTACCTTTTAATCATATAAGATGACTATTGGCCTATGGCTTAGAAATGGATGAAAGCCATGTGGTGTTGGATATTTTAATATTAAGAGCTTGGCCATATGAACTCAGGAATTCATCACTAAGATTTATAAATCATTGTCAACTGGAACTGTTTGACTTTATGTTTGATCATCTATTAATTATGACACTAACTGATAGTTGTTATGTAACTAAGAAGATTTAGTAATGAAAGGTGTTGAATAAACATCTAGGAAAAGATAGCAGGCTGAAGACTACAAGTGAAAGGGGAAGATGGCATTGAACTTTTATTTGATGTCTAATTCGGGAGCTTCAGCTATTTTCAGCATAGTCCACAGAATCCAAAATCCACCTATGCTCAAGCTAAATGAGGTTTTAAACTGACCTTCATGGTGTATTTAGAGGGTCCCCTACTTAGTAAAGAAATATGCCCCATGACCTCGATGGAAATGAAGTATCTGCAGACGTTTAATCTTATCTATTGTCTTTTAATCAGGAATGTGTTGTAATGTCCCAGTTTTTTATGTAACTTTAGGAGAATTAAACTGGAGCAACTAGAATTTACATCATTACATAATCAGTGTCCAACTGATATTATTACTTGATACACTCCTGCTAACAGAACATGAAGATGGGATAAGCTACATAGCTTCATTGTTTGGTAGGGTCTTAGTAGTGAACTTCCTCATTACAAGTTAGCTAATCAGGAAGCACTCCGCACACACACACTTGCACATTTTATTTTTCTTCCTAAGAGTCTCAGTGTAACCCAATGCAGGTCCAGCTGCCTGTTGCTATGAAAGCCAATACTCAAGAGGCAGGTGCTGATGGAAAGGAAAGTAGTTTATTTTCAGATCCTGGCCACCTGGAAGACAGGGACTCATGACTCAAAGTCCTTTTCCTGGGAAGATGGGGGACTCATGTCTCAAAGAGATCCACATCTCCACATCTCAGTAGAAATAGAGGCTTTTATAAGAAGAAAGAAAGGAACAGAACAAAGAGATCAAGGAAGAAGGTTGAAAAGTTCTCTACGTGCAGGTGAGCATAGTCCATTCTGTTAAGGCAAGTGATGGTCCAGTGTGCAGCATCCTGGTTTAGTCATCCCAGCTTCACATCATCCTGGCTCCACGGTTGAAGGTCAGCAGCTCTCCCGGAGCTGGGATGTCTGAAGGTTGGAGTTTGTATCTTTTGAGCAGTTAGTTCCTAGGATTCTTAGGCAAACATGCTGTTCATTTACAAGCAACATATTAGTCAGAGTCAGAATTTACAGAAACAGTGTCAAAAGAATGGTGGGATGGCTTACTATTTCCCACCATTACAAATTTTCCACATTATAGTGTAAATTACTGTTACATCAAGTTCACAGCGATTTAAATACCAGGCCCTTACTCTTGCTCTGTACCAAGTGCTTACAGGTTCTAAAACCTGAAGCATTTAAAAAATATTGATGCCCTGGCTCCACTCTCACAGAGTCTGAATCAACTGGGTGAGAACAGAGCCTCATCATTCCTATTTTTCAAAAGGCTACCAGGTGATTATTGTGTAAGTCCAAGGTTGAGAGCCACAGAAAAATGCTATTTTATTCCATTTTCCTGGTCCCCCCAGTAAGTAGGCTTTGGCATTCTAATTTTGCATATTAAGAAATTCACATTTCTTAAGACTTTCCGGTGAGATCAAAGAATTTTCATAGAAAGATGCTTATAACTATTAAGCGAGAAAGGGAAGAGAAAATTCAACCATAGTGGTTAGGCTAAGAATAGAAGGTTTATTTAAGGCTTAGCAGATCCTCTGAAGTGCTACAGGTTTGTGCTGATGGGGAGCTCAATGCCTCTCACTCAGTTACATAACGTCACATTGACAACGCTGGCACTGATGTATCAAATCCCTCTCTTCTTCTCCCTGGTCCCAATATGTGAACTTTAAAGCAGGGCACAAAAAGCTGACATTTCAGGGTTTTCTCTACATGCATTTTAACTTTATGGACAACAAAATGTTCAAACCATTTTTTCTCTGACACTCCCTTCCAAAAAAATAGAGAAGATAAACTGTTATGTGTCTACCATTTCTAGGGTTCGGTATTTCCCTTGAATTTCTCTGCTTCTTATTTATCTTTGGGGGCTACAGGGAAGTGTTAAACAGGCAAAATATTTTCATGGGCTTCTTACCCCTACTGTGTCCTCAAAACACAAATAATTACCCAAACTAAAATTCTATGTCCAGGCCTTAGGTAGGTCAGCTTTATCTAAGATCAGGCACTAGGCTGTCTTTCCCTCCTCCCATTTTCATTTGCTCTCTTTGGCAAAACCTTCTGTAGCAGATGGAGTAAGAAAGTATAGAGCCGCCAAGATGCTAATCAAGTCCTTGTGATTGTGGTGGTCATCACCCGAAATTTCAGACTCAGAAACATAACTTTATCAACTCATCCACAAATGAACAGGTTCTTGGAGGGAAGAATAATTTGTATTGACAAAATACACAAGCAAGTAATTTATAAATCATGACACCAATTTTTAAAACTACAATGGTCCAAGAAGGGTTTGCTCACTGGGTCTTGTTCTTTTCTTGTTGTTTGTTTATTTATTTTTAAATAACAATGAATGGAATTCCTCTTTCTTATAAGGTACTCTTCCCATGAGGCTGGTCTTCTGAGGGTAACAGATTATGAAGCAGAAATGGTTTGGGTTGTTTGGGTAACAAAGAACAGAAACCCACCTAGGCCTGTTTGAGTTAAAAGGAGATTTATAGAAAAATAATGGACACATTAAAAAATAACATGTAGGAAGTAAAGAAAGTGGGAAGTTATTAAGTATCTCTCACTCGCATCCTCTGACCAAATGGTCTCTTGTGTCTACAGCTCTCTACACATCCACCCCTTTAGAGTCAGGTTTCCTGTGCTTTTGGCAGCCCAACATGGCTGCCACCCCAACACGATGAGCAGTTCAGAATGTATGAGACCTTGCGGCCCATCCCTGCTCAATCTGCTCAGTCTCCGGGCTTCTCTGTTTTTATCTTCCTGGAAGAAGTCTGATTAGCTTATCCCAGTCTACGGATATTTCCCCAGGCCAAGTGTCTGAGTCTGGCCCAAACACAATCTCCATATCTGGCCTAAGTCTACTAGGGCTGGGGATTCAATTTCAATGGAGGGAGTGTGGGTGAAAGACAATGGGACAGTATCTACTATATTGGTGAATATGAGACATTCTCCAGGCATTCTCCTGGTAGGTATAGAAGCATGTTGAGTGAAGACTACAGGAAAGGGATCAAGCTGACAGGGAAATGAAAGGAGGTATCCTTTCTATTATACATGCCATTGTGTCATGGAAGGAAGGATGAGGCGGAGGGGAGCCAGTTGTAAAGGGGCAGCTCCCCACAGATTTCCATGCTTTCCGGGTACACAGCTACAGTGAAACACTGTTGTTCAGAGGGGTCTTTTAGCTGTTTCCTTGTTCCCTGCCCCAGGAAGCAAGCTTTGTAGAGTCCCTTCAATGTGTTTGAAGGACAGACAGGACAATGAAACCCACAGAAGCGAAGGCACTGAGAATTTCTGGGAAGGAAACTGGACACTGGGAATAGTGGGTTGAGGAGTGGCCCTAAAAAGAAAGGTCGAAGCCTAAACCCTGGTATCTGAATGCGATCTTGTTTGGAAATAGGATTCTTACAGATATAAGGAAGTCAAAATGAAGCTTCTTAGATTAGAGTAGGTCCTAAATCTAATGCCAACAGATGTCTTTTAGACCTTAGGTAGAAAAGGAGAAGACAGAGAGGCCCTGGGAAGAAGGCCATATGAAGATGGAGGCAGAGATTTTAGTTATATTTCCACAAGCCAAGGAACATCAGGAGCCATAGTGGCTGGAAGAGGTAAGGGAAGATTGTCCTGTGGGGCCTTCAGAAGGAGCGTGGTCCTTGATTTTGGCTGGTAGGCTGTTAGAACTGTGAGAGAATAAATTTCTGTTGTTTGAGCCAAGGAGTTTGTGGTAATTTGCTATGGCAGCCCTAAGAAACTGATTTATGACAGGCAGAGTTCTTCTGGGAAATCCATTTTGAGCCAAGGGAGATAAGAATCAGGCACTTCAGAGCATGTCTTGGCTGTCTTCAGCAGCAGCTCCCAGACCATGATCAGAAGGGTGTGAGGCACTGGGGAGAAAGTGGTGGTGGGGATGGGGAGGGGTGCTGAGAATAAACACTCTGAGCCAGAGTGGATGGAGAGGTCTTTGCTCTGTCTTGAGGTGGAAATACATGATTGAACATGAGATTCACCCCTCAGTTTGCCCCTAATTCTGTGCACTGCATACCCTTATGCAGGTTCCTCAGCAACAGCAATAAAATAGAACCGGAGGCATAGACACACAGGACTGGGGGAGGACCAGATGAAAGAAGGTGGTGGAATTAGCCAAAGAACGTATATGCACGGTGATGGCCAGAGGGAAGGGTGGGTGGGGAAATGGATGGAGGTGAACAAAGAGGGGAGAAATGGGGACATCTGTAATAGTGTCATCCATAAAAAAATACATGAATGGGGGAGCAAAGATTTCATAGGATGGCCTCTAAAAGTCTCAGTGGTTGAGGTCTTCTGGTTGATGGGCCTATGAGGTTAGGGTGAGCAGAGAGTCAGGCCTGACCTTGCAAGGTGTTGCCTGTGGACAGCTTCCCTCACTTGGATACCCCAGCCTGATGGAGGCATTTTTTTCCTTACCACCCTCCTGGGATAGATCCTCACACCAGATCCTCAAATCAGATCCCCCTCATGACTCAACCCCTACCTTGAGATCCCACTCCTAGAGTGCCCTTGCCCTTGCTGGTTTTGGGGACAATTTGAGTACTCCAGCCATAGAACCCAATAGGGTCATTGCTCGATGTCCCATGTGATTTGTCCTCTTCCAGGCTCAGGGCAATGCTGGAATGCTCCAGGTGACTTTGGAGGCTTATGGACATGAGCTACAAGTGTTCACCAGTGACCCTTTGCTGAGGGTACAGTCTGGAGCTGTGGTCTTCAACATGGTAGCCATGGGCCAAATACGGTTTTTCTAAACTTAGTTGATTTAAATGAATAAATTGAAAAACTGAGTCTCTGAGTGGTACAAATCACAAGTCAATTGTCGATAGTCACATATGGCTAATAGCTATGATGCTGGACACTGCAGAGAGAGAACGTTTCCATCACTGTAGAGAGCTCTGTTGGAGACCACTGCTCTGGATCAGTGTGTCAAGTCACCTGAGGATCTGTTAAAATATAGCTTCTGACTCAGTTGGTCTGGGTTGGGGTCTGGGATTCTGCAGTTCTAGCAAGTGCCTAGATGGTGTCGATAGGGCTGCTTCACGGATCACACTTTGAGAGGCCAGGATCTAGGGAGCATCACTGTGAATTAATTAGGGCCATGGTGCTAGTTGTATGCAGGGGACAGGGGAAGGGTAGAACTTTTTATCTGTAAGAGGTAAAAACAGGACTTGGCTACCTCGGTTAGAGTAGAGGCTTTATGAAAGAGAAAAATGGGATGTCGGCCCAAGGTATATAGTTTCCTGTGTAGGGCAAGGCCTTCCAACTAAGGTGAGAGATATATTTGTGCAGCTGTTGGCACACTTTTTTTTGGTAAAGGGCCAGATAGTAAATATTTTAGTGGGTCATCATGGTCTCTGTCTCAATTACTCAAGTTTGCTGATATAGCATGAGTGCTGCTAGAGATGATATGTAAAGAAATGAGTGTGGCTGCTTCCAAGAAAACATTTTTTTTTTTAAGTTTTTATTTATTTATTTTGTAGAGAGAGGGGAAGGGAGGGATATAGAGAAAGAAATATTGATGTGAGGGAGAAATATTGACTGGTTACCTCTCATATGTGTGCCAAAACCAGAGGCCTGACCTGCAACCCAGGCATGTGTCCCGACCAGGAATCAAACTGATCGACCTTTTCCCTTGTGGGACAGTGCCCGACCGATTGAACCACCCCAGTCAGGGTCCAATAAAATTTTATTTGTGAATCAAGTGGCACATTGAACTTGGCCTATAGAGCAGTTTACTGACTAGTGGCTCATATATGGGAAGGAGTTTAGGGTGAAGCTGCAACTCATCAATTAGAATTTTTATAAAATATAGAATCTGTTTTTAACCATCATCATTATAAGCTACACTACTAAAATAGCAGTGAATGCCAGTTATTAACCTAATTGGTTCAATTTCAGTTACAAAGCAACAGTTCTCTAACGGGTAAAATACATAATGACTTTTAAGTGATATTGAAAGCAAACTAAGTGATTTGTGCTGGTCTCAGCCAATCAGTAACCAATGATGTGGCTGGACAAGCCCCTGTGGTTCTTCTTATAAATGCAAGTTGCCCTTCAGCAATAACCATCCAGAAACTTTGAAAAAAATTCAGGCTTATTATGTACAGACTCTGGGAATTACACAGCATACCTGGGGCCACAGAGCTAGGTCATGAACAGAGAGATGGAGAGCAAGCAGGGGTCTGGAAATCTGCTTTTATTGGGGTTAAAGGTAGGGGCCTAGGATTTCTGGGACTCCCTCTTTATTGGTGAATTTAAAACATAAGAGCAGGAACTTAAGGTGTGGGAAGAGAAAAAAAAAACAAGTAGCACAAATGGTCAGTTATTGAAATTAACCATGATCTCTAAAGCAATGGCACCTCATGGGAGGAGGAGGTTCGTCTCTTTACCCAGTACTGTGACTGGCAAGGTGTTCATTGGAGATGGCAGTCCTTGAAGTGGACACTTTGGCAATCAAAACTTATGTCAGGCACTTACACTACAAAAAAGAAAAAAGAAACTGTCAGAGTTTATAGCACACTATGATATGTAAAAATTACAAGCTGCCCAGAAACACCAAGTGAAACAACATCTAGACAATCAGTGAAAAAGCAAAAACCTACCAGTTGACACGTTGTAGTATCATGTTATAACAGAAAATAATGATCTAAGTCCTAGGTGGTAGAATGGCCTTATTCACCATGAGGGTTAAAAGAGACCTACTGAGAGTCACTGGCCCAATGTCCACAGCTAATGGTTGACCAATTTGGGATTAAACCAGGACTCTTATTTCCTAAACAGCATTTAATTCCTCCCTGACGTTAACTCTACAGAGTGGACAAAACACTATTCAAATACTGAAAGTACAAGGTGCCTCTCGTTCAAAAAATGCTCACTGAGCCCAGAGAAATGGCACTAAATTATGGCTGTAAACACAACTGTTGATATTGCAGGCATTCACTGAACATTGCATAAATAACCTCCTTGTTTTCTTAGACTTTTTGGAGAAGGATTTGAATAATAATCATCTCTCTAAAGAGCTATCCAAGAAATTTTAAATGAAGTCTTTAGTCATTCTGCAAGAATTTTTGTGTGACAAGCAAAATATCAAGATAATTTCAATTTAATTTTTTAAAGAATAAACTATTCTATGCAACAGTTTTGTTGCAGGAAACACTTGACCTAGATTTTAAGAGATCTTAGGTCCAAAGAAGGTCTATTGAGGCTTCTGTTGATTTAACTTTCTGAGACCTGAATTTCAGATCTCGCTTATCACCTCTGCCCAATTCTCTTAGATCTCTTAATTGTAAACACATTATCCTCTCAAAGACTTGGCTTTCTTCACACAGTCTAGTTGGAAGTCATTCAGCCAAGTTCTGGATCACCACAAGCTTCATTACGGGTCATTTTAACAGAATTAAACACCATGGTACCTCTGTGAGCCATGCAGGACAAATGTTACCAATTCTGTTTTATAGATGAGGTAATCAAGGCAGAGAGTTGCATCAACATGCCAAGATCATTTGGATGGTAAAAGACCAGCCTCCACCCACATCTTCTGTCTCCAAGTCTAGCCCTTCTTTCCCACACTTAGTTACAGCACTTGCAGCCTTGTCATTTCCCAGATGTCTGGTGGGACCTTGGACAGGGCCCAATTATGATTGAAATAGAATGTCCCAACAGCCTCATGTGATGGAAGGACTCAGAGTCAAAATAAATTTGATTTGACAGAAATAAAGTAATGTTTTTTGAACATTAGCAGTAGACTGAATTTATTCTCCATATAAATAAACAAAAATTTATGTGAAAATATTTTATTGTCAGTGAAAATGTCTTTATCTCAATAAATGGTATAACATAGTCAATCCATTGACTTAACTTTTTATTAATCCTAATTCATTGCAATAGTCAATCACCCATTTAATTTTAAGGTAGTGCTTTAATGTTGGATAAATAAATTTATTTTTTTATTTTTATTTTTAATCCTAAACATAACCCAAGGATATGTTTATTGATTTTAGAGAGAGCAGAAAAGGGGCAGGGGAGGGGAGAGAGAGAGAGAGAGAGAGAGAAACATCAACACAACAGAGAAACATCAATCTGTTGCCTCCTGTATGCACCCCAACCATGGATCAAACCTACAGCTTTTTGGTGTATGAGACAATGTTCCAATTAACTGAACCACCTGGCTAAGGTTACTGTTGGATTTATTTATTTTTATTTTTTTATTTTTTATACTTTTCATTATGTTAATTTTTTATTACTTTATTATTGTTCTTAAAAATCACAAAAGTAGGGGACTTCAGGTCAAGATGGTGGTGTAGGAGGACATGGCTTGCCTCTTTGCACAACCACATCAAAATTAAAACTAAAATATAGGACAACCATCACTCAGAACCATCAGAAATCAAGTTCAATGGAAGTCTGACAACTTCAGAATTAAAGAAACCACATCCATCCAGACTGGAAGGAGGGGCACAGACATGGAACAGATTAGTCCCTCACCCATGTGTGGTGGAAAAAATATGAAAGGGATATTTCAGGAGCAAGGAATCCCAGCTCCACACCAGGTTCCTCAGCCCAGGGTTCCAGTGCCAGGAAGATAAGTTCCCCACAAGTTCTGGCTCCAAAAACCAGCAGGGATTGAGTCTGTGGAAGAAACTTCTGGAGCCCCAAGCAGTTCCTCTTAAAAAACTGACACATGGACTCATCTACCGAGAGTCACTCCCTCTGAGCTCCAACACTGGGGTAGCAGCTTGAAAGGCACCAGTGGTATACAGGGAGAAACTGAAGTGTCTGGCATCAAGGCAAGCAGAAGCCATGTCCTTTTTCTAAACCCTCCCTCCACAGAGCTGGCAAGCTGGTACCATCTGAGACTCCATCAACCTGGCTAACCCAGTTTGACCCACCTTGGAGAGGCCCAGAGACTCTGTTCCACCCAACTTATGGGCCCACACAAACTGCTTTTCCTTATGAATGGCTGTTCTTGGCTCATGCTTCACAACTTCCTAAATCCTCTCATGAAGCAACAACCAGCCCCTCCATACCTTTTGCTAAGGGGCCCCAGGTACCTAGTAATAGACAGCCTAGATTCACAGCCTGGCTTTGCCTGGGAATTTCCAAGCCCAGCACAAATAGCAGCCATCTCAGATTGTTTTATATCTCAGGTAGGGTAGCCCCAGGCAAAACACAGGTGGGGGCTGACCTTGGCCTGCACCACCCGGGAAACCTCAGAGCCAGCACACCAAGTGGAGAGCTATAGACCACATCAGAGTACCACCATCCTGCCTTGCACAGCTGCTCCTCCATGGAGGGTAGAGGTTGGTGGTAAGTGGTCATAGCCAGTCTTTGCAAATGACTGGCCTAGGTAAATACCTCCCATTGATATACCAACAGCAACCAAAGCTCAACTACAAGAAGAGAGTGTACTCAGTCCACACAAAGTTCATACCTCGAGTACCCAGCTTGGGTGATAGGGGAGACGGTGCTACTGGGCCCTACTGGACACCTACTACATTAGACCACACTACCAAGACACGGAGTCAAAGCAGCTTTACCTAATACACAGAAACAAATGCAAGGAGGCTGCCAAAATGAGCAGACAAAGAAACATGGCTAAATGAAAGGACAGATCAAAACTCCAGAAAAAGAGCTAAATGAAAGTGAGATAAGCAACCTATCAGATGCATAGTTCAAAACATAGTTATTAGGATGCTCAAGGGACTTAGAGAGGACCTCAGCAGCATAAAAAAGATCCAGTCAGAAATGAAGAACACACGAATTGAACTAAAGAACAATTTATAGGGAAACAGCAGTAGAGTGGAGAAGCTGAGAATCAAATCACTGATATGGAACATAAGGAAGCAAAAAAACAACCAATCAGAACAACAAGAAGAAAAAAAATCCCCCAAAATGAGGATAGTATAAGCAGCCCCTGGGACAACTTCAAGAGGTCTGACATTCACATCAAAGGGGTGCCAGAAGGAGAAGAAAAAAAGCAAGAAATTGGTAACCTATTTGAAAAAATAGTGAAAGAAAACTTCCAGGAAGCACAGAGTCCAAAATAAGATGGATGCAAAAAGGCTCACTTCTAGACACATTACAATTAAAATGCCAAAGGTTAAAGATAAAGAGACCATTTTAAAAGCAGCAATAGAAAAGAAGTTAGACACCTACAGGGGAGTTCTATAAGACTGTCAGCTGACTTCTCAAAAGAAACTGCAAGCTAGAAGGGATTGGCAAGAAATATTCAAAATCATGTAAAGCAAGGGCATACAGCCAAGATTGCTCTATCCAGTAAGGATATCACTTAGAACCAAAGGGCAGATAAAGAGCTTCCCAGACAAGAAAAAAACTAAAGGATTCATCATCACCAAACCACTGAAGTGTCAAAGGGATTTATTTAAGAAAAATAAGATCAAAACTATGAACAATAAAATGGCAAAAGATACAAATCTATCAACAATTGAATCTAAAAACAAACCAAGCAAATAAGAAGAGCAGAGACAGAATCACAGATATAGAGAGCATTTTGATGGTTGCTAGATGAGAGGGGTGTGTGGAGGAATTGGTGAAGAGGTGAGGGGATTAAGAAGTACAAAAAGGTAGTTACAGAATAGCCATGGGGATGTAAAGTACAGTGTAGGAAATGGAGTAGCCAAAGAGCTTATACATATGAATCATGGACATGAACAATGGTGGGGGGAATTGCCTGAGGGAGTGGTGGGTGCTGGGTAGAGGGGGGCAAAGGGTGATATATTGGGACAACTGTAATAGCATAATCAAAGAGGGGTAGGATAGAGGGTGGGAGGTGGGGGTGGCTGGGGTTCGGGGGAGTAGAGGAGGGAAAATGTAGGCAACTGTACTCATACAACAAAAAAATAAAATAAATAAAAATAAAAAGCCCTTGCTGAAGAAAAAAAAATCACAAAAGTAATAAGTTCTCATTAAGATAAATAATCTTTATAGATATATGAAGAGAAAAATTAAATTTTATTTCTTTTGTTTCACTATCTTTCTCTGACCCTTACGTAATTAATTTAACATTTTGGTGTATATACTCCAAAACATATATATATACGCACACAAATACGCAGATAGGTCCTTCCTTCCTTCTATCCCACCTTTCTTGAAAAAAAATATTATACTATAAATATAGTAAGAAAAAAACCCCATAACTTGCTTTTATTCCTTGTGAAAAATTGCATCTCATTGTTTTAATTTCCCAAACTAGAGTGATATTGAACATTTTTTCATAGTTTCAGTTACTGAGTTGCATATTTTTGCTCACTTTTATATTTTACTTATTATTATATTATAACTTTTAATATTTCAGGGATATTATCCATGTGGCAAATCATTTCTCCCAGCCTAGCATTGAAATACATTTTGTTTATGGATTCTTTGCTATACAGGTTTTTATTTTGATGGGCATTATTGAACTTCTTTTGTGATGTCTAGTTTTGGTGTTGCATTAGATGTTTTTCACTCACCTTTAAATTGTGCGGATAGTCTCCTATACTTCATCCTTATATTAAAATTATTAGATCTTTAATCTATGTGTTATTTTTGTTTCCATATGGTGTGAGGAGGGGGTCTACTCTTATTTCTTCCATGTGGATAGGCAATTGGGCCAACTGAATTAACAAAAACATACACCCTTTCCCAGTGAATTGGAATGGTGATGTTATCATTTACTAAAATCACTATTTTTATAAAATATACTTTTGAACAAACTGACAGTAACCAGAGGGGAGGGGGAAGCGGGATAATGGAGGAAAGAAGGGGAAGGGTCAAGTCAAGGAACATGCACAAAAGACCCAAGGACAAAGACAATGGGGGGCGGAGGAAGATTGAATGTGAGAGGTGGAGAGTGGGTAGGGCAGAAGAGAGTAATGGGGGAAAGTAAAGACAACTATAACTGAACAATAATTTAAAAAAGAAAACTTATATAAAGCTATATATATATCTTCATGTTCCCCTTATCAATTTATTGGTTCATTTGGTAGCTGCCTTCTCTTAAAAGTCTCCACAGTAGAATCTTCTACCACCTCCCAACTCCTATTTCATGGATGATTTTTTCTGGTCACACATGTTCTCATTTCTGTCTGGAGCCTGAAAGACTCTCTCTCTCTCTCTCTCTCTCTCTCTCTCTCTCTCTCTCTCTCTCTCTCTCTCTCTATCTATATATGAATGAATATGAGGGAGGAGTTCCAATGTTTTAAACAAAGCCCTCTACTTCTCTGTGACTTCCAGTAAACACTGACATTCCATCTCAAGGTTCTGAAAAGGGAAAAAGGAGAGATTCTCTCTTAGGAAAATGAGCATCAGAGGACCATATATTCTCTCAAAATGCTGATTTCAGCTGCCTTTCTCCCTTATTGAACTAGGTGCTTCCCTGACCTTGGCAGATCCATATGCCATGGCTTCCATCTGAAGTCTTGTCCTTTCCACACATACTCTCCACCACCTGTTTAGGCTCACCCTAACCTAACCATTCCTATAAATCAGACATCACAGAATGTATAAATCCCACAAAACTCAAAGCTTTTGCCTTAAGCGCTTTGAAAGTTAAAATAGGAATTAAAACAAAATTTCCCCACGTATCTGAAGATCTCTTATGAAAACATTTAAAAATCTTGGATTGATGATAGCCTCTGAATTTCAGTTTCTAAGGTAGAAAAGTAACCATCATAACACTGATAGTCATATACCAAAGAATGGAGAAAATTGCTTTAAGTTGATTTAAGTGAGAAAAAAATCCCAGCGACTTTCTTTCTCTTTTTCCTGCCACTTCCCCTGACACGCCCACCAGGTATCTTCAGTTTCTATGTAAAAATAGATTTTAAATGTGCAGAGATAATATCCTCTGGGGCTGAAGGTCCTAGTGTGGAAAGCAAATGTCTCAAAATTACTAACAAAAATAGAAAAAAAGGAGCCTGACTTTCACAGTCTTAAATCTCTCCAGAAATTCTTTCAAGATAGCTTCAGAACACAACAGCCTGTGAGGGAATGGCATGGCCACTAGCCATATGCTTGGCATCCAACCAGGTCTGTGGCTATTCTCCACTGTCTCTTACCTTGAGACTCGAGGATGGCAGAATCACATGAAGGTGTGTTTTCACCACCACAAGGGTCTTGTCTGCCAACCCTTTCCATCAAAAGGGTTGAATTGGACATTTCTGGTTATTCCATCTCTTCTAGAGATATGGAAATGGGTGTACAATATGCATGCCTACTTGGATCTAAGGCCCCACCTCTAACTCCTGTGAATCACGGGGACTTTGTGAAATTTACTGCCCACAAGGGACAAAAGAGTAAAACAGATGGTAAAATTTTATGTGTTTTTTTTTTTTTCTGGAGAGTTAAAAATATCATCAATCATGCACTTAGAATTTGGCAGTAACTAAATTTTTGTTATTCCATAAGTTAGAGCAGACTAAGAAAGTTTTTTAAGCAAACAGCATGGATGCCTACCCTGAGGTAGACATTGTTCATGGAATCTGGCTGCTTAGTACATGGGTAGCACTCAGCTTCCTTTATAGCTAGTGAGCTGTGTGGCCTAAGCTCCTCCAGTCAGACACATCAAGTATGAGACCTCAGTTCGAAAGTGAGCAACTTGAGAAGAAATGCCAGATGTACTCCACTGAGGTGACAGCAGAGACCTCCATCTGAGCTTCTGTTCTAGGAGTAGCGTTGATAGAAGGCAGGGGTCCTGGATTACTCACCAGGCCAGCTCCACTTCAGGGTTTTGGACATTGTTCCTGGAAGATTGGCTTGGGTGTGGCTTTCCATTCCTCCCGAAGATCCCCAATTATTCTCATAAACTCTTTTTCTGTTTTATAAACCAGAGGCATCTTCTGTGCTTGCAATTAAGAATCCTAAGTAAGTTGGCACCTATGGCTTTTATTCACGTGTATTGGGAGTGAAGAATATTTTGGCTTATCCTTTCTGGTTGAACCCATCCATACATTTAATGTGGCAGAAGATGTCTAAGAGGCCAGAATTACATCTGGGGTGGCAGGTCTCTGGAGATCTTCCCTGGGCCCTGAAGAGACCCACAGAAGCTGTGTGATGCAGTGACTGATTTGCCTGAGTCCAGAACCCTAACAACCTTTTTATTGAGAAGGAGCAATCTTGCTCAAAATATCTTGTGTGCCCCAAATCTGAAAAATGTATGGGCTGACAAGATCATTTCTCTGGGGATTTGAGACTCCTCCCATTGTCTCTCTTTCAACCATGCATGCACTACCCAAAGAATTATGCATTAATTATTTTTGGTGTTGTTTCTTCTTCTATATTAGATTGCAAAGTCTGACTCCATGTGTGAAGGAGAAGGTGGATAGAACAGATGCCTTGTATCTGATGAGATGCTTGGGAAGAGTGAGGTGGGCTGGATACTTTTATTTTCAGTAAAAATTGCAAAAATATAACATACATATATGAAATTACATAAATGTGTATGACTTCTAAGGAATAATAATAAAGTGAACACATACTGCTATGGCTCACAATGAGAATAAAAAATATTGCTGATAACCTACCAGCCCCCCCACACTATCCTGGAGTGCATTGCCCCTTACTTCCATTATCCTACTTTTTAGGATGATCATTCTTTCACTTTTGTTTAAAGTTTATCACCAATACAGGTACCACTGAAAATACTATTTAGTTTTTTCTGTTTTAAAACTTTATACAAATTTATCTCATGTAGTCCTTCGTGTCTTTTCTTTTCTGTGACACTGTGGTAGTAAAATTTGTTCATGTTGTCAGATATGGTTGTAGTTCTTTTGGCTTCATTGCTAAGTAGAGTTCTGTTGTGTGAATGTAGTCCTACTTCTCTTCCAGTGTTGATGAGCACAGGGATGGTTTCCAATGTGTGGCTCTTGCAAATAATGCTGCTGTGGGCATTTGGAGTGCATCTCCTGATGTCCACATGCAAGTGTTTTGTGTATATATATATATATGCCAAACAGCAGAACTGTAGGCTATGGACGTTATTCACTTTTCTGAGTAACCTTTAACTATTATTTCAAGTGCTTGTATCAGTTTGCAGTGCTAATGGCAATGTAAGAGTTCCTCCCTTTTTATGCACACTGTTGGACTTTGTCATTTGGTGACTTTGTAGTTATATCTCAGGATGGCTTAGGTTGCATTTCCCAGACAATACTAGTGAAGCATGGTTCATATTTTTGTTTGTTGAGTTGTTGGTAACTAATTGGTTTATCAGTTATTTGAGGTTTCTGTATGACGGAGTGCCCTTTCAAGTTCTTTACTTTTTTCTCTACCGGGCTTTTATTGTCTTAGTCTGGGAGGCCCAGACAGCAGAGCTGGTGGCTGATGACCGTGGCCCAGCGCTTTGTCACAGTGAGTACTCAGAGCAGCAGGATGACGGAGAGGAGAGTGAGGTTGAGAGGCAGGAGCCACATGAGGTCACTTTGCCATCACAGTTTACTTTCTCTGCTTAAACAATAGATGCGTTATATACTTATGGTGACTTTTTAATGACCATTTACAATATTGAGGTAGAAACGTTGCTTAAGGAAACTCAGTATTGTAAACAGGCGGGTTTCTCACAAAATGTATTAAAACTTATATTTAGTTTTAAGATATATAAATAGAGGGTCTTTTTGTTTGTTTGATTTTCATTTTTTGTTTTGCATGAAGCCCACCTGGGGAAAACTAAACTTAAGAAACAATGAAAAAGAACAGTACTGAAGAAAGACTTGCCTATCACATAGTAACATGTTAGCTGGTGCGGTATATAGACGCATCAGTGGCTGAGAAAGGGCCATTTAGAATCAATGAGGAAAAACAGAGGATTCCATAAATGATACAGAGACAAGTGGCAATAGGAAAAACAAAGAAAAACAAAACATAGCCAAGGCAAACAAAAATAAAATCTTAAAGCCATTCTTAACCTTATATTTGACACCTCCTCCCCCCAAAATACACAGAATGGGGGAGGGTAGGAATACTCTATTCATTACACAAAAGCTAGAAACTATAAAAGAAATTATTGGTAGATCTGACTATTAAAAAAGTAACCTTAGAACTATTAAAATGCAGAAAAACACACCTAATAAAATATAAAAATAATTTTTCAAAGTGTTTTTGTTTATAAAAGACAAAGAAGCCTTACAAATTAAAAAATAAAATACCAACATAGCACAATTTTTAAAATTCACAAAAAATGCAAATGATAATAAGTCACGGTCCCGTCCGGCAGGACTGCATGTCGTTGTGGAATGCTTATCCTATATCCCTGGACAAGTGACGGACAAATTCATGTGGACTAAAGGAATCCGGTGGAGAAAAAGGGATGCATGGCTGATCTCTCAATGATCAAGAGAGTGGGGCCCTGACCCCTGGCCTGGACAGGCTTTTATTGACACTCTAGGTACATTACATCTAGGATGGTTCTCTTTAACTTTGCACAGGTTCTCTTTAGGTGGTTACCATAACAAAAGAAAGAATGTTGCTAATCCCTTCAAGATAAAGGTCATTTGCAAATGTAAAGAGAAAAGAGGCTGAACTGGTTACACCCAAACTTGAGAGGTTTAGCATAGATTTCAGGAAGTTACTTTAAAGATATGCAGTAAACATTTGTTTCCTTAATTCAGGGTGAGGGAGTTTTTAGCAAAAATAAGTCTCAAAGTGGCCTAGGTACAATGCACGCCTGATTCCCCATGGGAGACCTATTCACAAATGTTCTCTGCATATCACGTGGGTCTGTCTGCGTTCAGAACCAGAGCCGAGCCACTAGATCACATCACACACAGATAGGTTCCCTATAATAATAAATGTTGAAACTATGCGCATGTGTACTAGCAATGAAGTAACTTGTTTTTCACCTAATAGATTTGCGAAGATTTAAAAGACTGATGAAACTCAGAGTAGGAGAAGACATGGTAGAGGAGGAAATTTCACACAATTTTAGTGCATCTTTATATTGTTACAACTGTACTGTATATTGTTACAACTATCTGTTGTAATCATTCCATGTATTATTAAAACTATGCTGTATATCATTATGAGTATGCTTAAAAAGGGGGCATACTTTTGAATTAGTTATTTTACTTAGAAATGTGTCATAGAGAAACAGGCATTATGTAAGGGCATATGGACAGGATATTTATCAAAATGTTGTTTAGTATAGTGAAAAAAACAGAGTATCAGATGTGTTTGCTACTGAGAGATTTCTTAAATTTTAATCCACCCATATAATGAAATTCTATTTTGCTATTAACATTGACATGGGATATAATGAAATAAAAACAGACTAATGGCCTCTCAGAAATAAGTAGACAAAAGAAATAGTCAATTTACTTCTATTACTTATCAGATATGATGACGAGTAAACTTGGTTTTCTGGGGTTTTTTTGTGGTTGTTTTTTGCAAAATTTTGGTACCAGAAGTACGTATGGTTAATACACGTTTGGGAGAAAACCATCTGCTACTTAGGGCTCTCCCCAAGAAAGGACAGCAGATCAAGGAAGGTATCCTAGGACCTTTGATCTTGTCATACAGGGAGGTGGGTCTTCACACTCTACTCATGTCAGAAATCGATGGAACGAGTGGGTGGCTCAGAGGGTGAAGACTGGTGGCATCCCAAGTAGAGTTCAAAGGGGGGAGATGCAGAAAAGGCTTCCTAGAGTTAGCTGTGTGTGTGAGTGCAGCATCCACGTGCAAGAACACTGCAGAGGTTGCAGGCCTGTTGGTTTTCCCAGGAATCTAGATACTTGTCAGTGTAGGGAATCATGTGCTAGAAGATTTTAGAGGCTTTGTTGCCTCTACCCATCAGTATCCCCACCAGATTTGCTCTTAGGCTGGAAGAAAAAGAGATTCTTTTGGCAGTATTTGGGAGATGGATTGGGACTATGTGGATCTTGACAGTTTGTCACTATAACTGAAATATTTCTCAAATCCCTTATACCTGCAAAGAGGAGGAGACCTTGGGGACCAGGGCAGCGTTCTCCACCTCAGCGCTACTGACATTTTGAGTGGGTAGTTTTGTGTTGCAGGGTGGGAAGCTTGCTCTATAGGATGTTTAACAACATCCCTGGTCTCTGTCTGCTAGATGCCCTTCTGTGTGACAACCAAAAATGACTCCAAATGTCGATAAATGTCCCCTGAGGCAAAATTACCACTGGAACAGGGGCAGATAATATTTTGTAATATAAGATGGTATCTTTAAATAAGAAAAGTAGGTTACAAAGCAGAGTGACCTTACAAAGCATTGTGATCCTATTTTTATTTGAGAAAATGTATATCTACATACAGGTACACATTAAATGTTTGATTATGAGTGTTGTCTCTTTTGCTATCTATGCATTTTGGTGTTTTATAATTTTTGACACTGGATATATAATTTTTACATTGAAAGAAAAACATGGATATTTTAAATTTTCATATATTCACACATACATAGACAAAATCTTGATATACAACAAAGTGGTAAAAATAGTTATTTCTTAGTATTAAGATATTTTCTTCTTTTTATTTATATTTTCTGAACTTTTTACAGTGATCACATATTCATTTCATAATCATAAACAAAGTACACAGAAATGATTTCAAACATAAATCCAAGATTTCAACTCAACACTAGGTGCCTGAAGATAATTAGTCTCATTGAAACGCATGCTTCTAACTTCAGTTGCTCAAGTCATTCTATCTCTTAGACGGTGGTTTAATGACCTCTCTCAGTTGAAAACAGATAGTAAGCCTTGCAAATGTTCTCTACTCACCTCTTCACACCTCTATCCCAGCTGAAGAATCTCTTCTTATTTTGATGTGAAAATGGGTATTACCCAGTATCAGCCTCTTCAATTTTTCTATCCTCAGAATTTCCCTGCATGTTAATTTCTCTCTCTCTTTTTTAGCCTCCATTTGCTGTAAAGAAATGATCTATGCATTGTTTTAATTCACAAGTTTTTTCCTCTTGCTTTTTCTATTAAAATTAAGGAGAGAACCCAGGAAGGAAATAATGAGGAAGGCTTTTCTTCCTTTCGACAATAGATCACAAGTAAGACTCGAGATCAAAGTTGGGCTGGGAGTGTTTTTCTCTACAAGGCATACTTATCTCCTCTCCCATGTTTTGTTAGGTAGAGAATCTGAGGATGGGAAATGGGCATGAGAAGCTTGACAAAACTTTTCCATCCCACCCTCTCTCCCCTGGTTCTAGTAACTGCACCCACTCACATACACCCTCTCCATGTGATCCTTGTGAGGCTACCTTCCACAGTCCTCCATCCCTCTCACCACAGTAGTGATCATGTGATTCTGGCTAGGCCAATCACATTTCCTCTACCTGGAATTTGAATGACCATATGTGACAGCAGGTAGTCAAGGATAGATTATCTATCTGGTACAGGAGATCCCTGGAGAGGCTATGGCTTTTGAGGGGTGATTAGCTGCACATACCTGACTCTTTATTCCTTCCCAACCCAGTCCAGCCCCAAGAGAAACTTCTCAAGTTCTAGTTTACCATATCTAGGTAGTGAGAAAAATCTCCTATTAAGTCCAGGTTTAGTTTCATAGCAGCGGGGAGAAATAGACTGTAGTTATTTCCAGTCTTTGCAAGTGCTCAGAAAAGCCTCAATCCTACCAGGTGAAAACATGGTTGGCTATGCCTTCCAATAAGCTTTGACCCTTTCGGTAT
>VMDR010011791.1:0-27783 GCA_007922815.1 Macrotus californicus
GGGTGTGCAGGGTGGAAGGGAATAAAGGGGGGGAAATGGGACAACTGTAATAGCATAATCAATAAAATATATTTTAATAAATTAATAAATAAATAAATGAAACCCTTGTGCTGAACTTGGAAAGAATTTTTAAAGTAAAATTAATATAAATGACTTCCAGTGATATTTAAATACAGGAAGACAACTGCACTAATCTAATGTGTCCTAACATTCTGCTGATTGTACCTTCAAGAGGCCACTTTGGATGAGGTAGAGCAACAACAGTGACAGGCAATGTGGAGGATGTACTGTCTTTTTTGGGCACTTTTGTGAATGCTTTACATGCATTTAATTGCCATACA
Organism: Macrotus californicus; assembly: GCA_007922815.1. Classification (NCBI taxonomy): domain Eukaryota; kingdom Metazoa; phylum Chordata; class Mammalia; order Chiroptera; family Phyllostomidae; genus Macrotus; species Macrotus californicus. The sequence goes on from VMDR010011791.1 coordinate 342, forward strand.
ACCCTATGAGGCTGGTACCATTATCACCCCAGTTTGACAGACAGGGAAACACACACAGGGAGTCAAAGTGACTTGCCCATGGCCTCATGGCAGGCAAGCGGGAGAGGTGGCATTGGAGGCTGGTTTTGAATTACAGTCTGGTTTTTGGTCCTACTCACTTAACCTCTGCACCACTCTGCCTCTTATAAGAGACACATCTATGATTTCTGGAAGTTCTCAACCATGCCAGACTCCTGACAAGGCCTGAAATGGAGTTCCAGAGTTTTCTAATACCTGCCTCATAGGGAGGAGTGTCGTGATGTGTCCGTAATTACAATGACAATGAATCACACTGTTGTTACCGCCAGTAACAATAACAAGAAACATCAAGCCCACATGGTGCTGTATTACAGAGTAGATTAAAAAGTTGCCATGACTGAACAGTTAACACATTTCTTCATTCCAGACATTCACAAGGCAAGAAGCAACCTGGATAAATTATCTTTTCTCTCTGAACTCTCTCCACTCCTTTCCTGGCATATGGCACTGACCGCTTTACACAATGCATTCAGTTTACCATGACTTTTGTCTCACCTCCCCTCTAGGAGGATAGGCTTTGTGTCTGATTCTTCCTTGAACATAGTAGGTACTTAGCAAATAGCTGGGTAATGAATGCATACACGACACACAAACAAAGATGAGGTCAAACACCGCAGTTCTTTGTAAAAGCTTCCACATACCCCTTACCCTTGCCCATCACATTCACTGCTGTATCCCCAGGCCTTAGGAAAAGGCCTGTAAATTGTAAACACTAATACCTGTAAGTTGGTGCATACTAAATAGCAAATTTGGTTGAATGAATGCAAGTATGAAGGACAGCGCATTCTCCCACCTTGTAAAGTGTCTGTGTACCGTTCATCCCTGTGCACGGCCTCACTGTGCGGGCTGAGTCAGCATGCCTATCATGTCTAGCAGAGGAATAAGGGATGTCTGCCGCACTGCTGGCCCTTGAAGACAGAGTGAAGCAGTTGACGACAGAGCAAAGGGCCACCAACCAGAGAACAGACCCTGCAACCGCCCCGCAGGTGGTGGTGCTGCAGCCCAAGGTCAGGTTGCCCCGAGCAGCTCTCGTCATGCAGTGCAGGTCTCAGGTGTCTTCAAAAATTTTCTTTTTTGTCCAGCTTTATTGAGATATAATCGACCTTGTACAATATCAGGCACACATGTTGATTTGGTACATTTATATGCTGCAAGATGATTATCACGGTAGTGGTAACTCACACCTCTATCTCATCACACAGTTACCGCTTTGTGTATGTGTGGTGAGGAACTTTAAGATCTACTCTCTTAGTAACTTTCAAGTATGAGGGGAAGCCCCAAAAATCTGGAATTTATTTATAAAAAATAATGTAATTACTCTTCTATGATTAAACTTCAGTCACCTTCAAAGTACTCTCCATTTTTCCACTGCTCAAGACAGTTTTTGAACTTGTTGGTTTTGATGCTTTTTAGTGCTTAGGCCGTTTTCTGTTTCACCTCTTCCACATCAACAAAACGTTTTCCTTTGAGGACATTTTTCATCCAAGGAAACAAACAAAAAAACTGCTAGAGGTCAAGTCAGGTGAATAGGGAGGGTGGGGCACAAGGGTCATGCCATTTTTGGCCAAAAACTGCTGAACACTCAGTATAGAGTGGGCAGATGCACTCAAAAATCACCCATCATGAAATGGGCAAATGCCTTAAGTCTTCCAAAAAATTCACAGAAACTGAACACAGCCTCTCACAACAACACCAGCTGGTACAGTGATACTGATGGGTTCCTAGAACACTTACCTAGTCAGGGAACCCTGTACTACAAGGGGCATGCCTTCCAGAAGATAATTCTGGGTTTTTGGGGAGTCCCTACTCCTGTATAATACAGTATTGTTGCCTATAATCACCCTATTATACATTATAACCCTAGAACTTATTCATCTTATAACTAGAAGTTTATATTCTGACCAGCGTCTCCCACTTTCCCCTTCTCCTCAACTTCTGGAACCGCCATTCTGAGTTCAGCTTTTTTAGGTTCCACATATAAGTGATAATGCAAAATATTTGTCTTTCTCTGTCTGGCTCATTTTACTTAGCACAATGCCCTCAAGTTCCATTCATGTTCTCACAAAAGGCAGGATTCCCTTCTTTCTCATGGCTGAATAAGATAGATAGGTAGATAGATAGATAGATAGATAGATAGATAGATAGATAGATAGATAGATAGATAGAAAGGACATCTTCTTAGCCTATTCTTAGCCTAAAAAGGCTATTCGTCTGCTGATGGACACTTAGGTTGTTTCCTTATCTTGGCTGTTGTGAATAAGGCCACAATGAACAACAGTACCGAAATATCTCTTCAAGATCCTGTTTTCATTTCCTTTGGATATATTCCCAGAAGTGGAATTGCTGGATCATATGGTAGTTCTATTTTTAATTGTTGAGAAACCATATTGTTTTCCACAGTGCCTGTACCAATACACATTTCCACCAACAGTGTACAAGGGTTCTGTTTTCTCCATATCCTCGATAACACTTGTTATCTCTTATCTTTTTCATGGTGACCATTACAACTAAGGGCACGAGGTAGTATCTCCCCGTGGTTTTGATTTGCATTTCCCTCATGATTTGTAATGCTGAGCACCTTTTCCTGCACCTGCTGGTCATTCATATGTCTTCTTTGGGAAAATGCCTATTCAGTTCTTCTGCCCATCATTTAATCAGATTGATTTTTTTGCTGTTGAGTTATATGAATTCTATATATATTTGGATATCAACCCCTTATCAAATATAAGATGTGCAAAAATTATCTCCCATCCTATAGGTTGCCTTTTCATTTTATTGGTGGTTTTCTTCGCTGTGCAGAAACTTTTCGTTTGATGTGGCCTCACTTGTTTATTTTTTCTTTTGGTGTCAAATCTAAAAAAATCTTTGCCAAGACTGCTGTCCTGGAGCTATGTTTTTTTCCTAGAAGACTTACTGTTTCAAGTCACACACTCAAGCCTCTAATCCATTTTGAGTTGATCTCTGTGTATGGTATAGAAGGAGGTCCAGTTTCATTCTTTAGAATTTTCCCCCTTTATTTAGTAAGAAGTCACCACAAGCTTGCAGGCTGGTAGTGAGGGGAAGAAGTTCCCTTCCTCAGGTTCCCCTGCTCTACTTCTGTCTCTTGTTTTCTTTTGGGAATTAGTGATGAGGGAGACAAGGGATGGCCCTTTTAAAAATGAAACAGCACGAGTCAGAATGAGCTATGCCCTGGGGCACCTCTGGAACAGCCATGTGGGAAAAGGCTATTCTTTCTTGCCCTCAAAAAGCATGCCTTGTTCTTCCAGGCTGGATGCTCAGCCTCCTTCCTGCCTCCTTCCTGCCCTTCACCTCCCACCCAACCCCTCCTTCAAGCCTAGAATACAGCTTTCTCCCTACCCTGCCTTTCTTTCTAATCTGCAGTGGATGAAAGCCAGAGCTTGAGCACAAGAGCAGAAAGAACCTACAAAGCAACCCACAGAGCTAGGAGAAATGACCTGGAACAAAGTGTTTCTTAGGGATACGCTCAGCACAGTATCAGAGCCTGACACTCTGGTCCAGTTTGTCTGCTCATAACCTTTTATTGCAAAAAGTCAAGTCATAGCCATCACACGTTTCAGTGTCCAAAGCAGGGCATCACTTAGCAAAGTCCTGAGTTTCTATGTCCTCCCCACCACCATCCCCTTGGCCGAGTGACATTTGGGGGCTGCCGTGGGGGTGACAGGAGAACTGAGGAAACCACAGCATAACCTTGACAACCTCTGACTCAGTCTCAGAACCCAGACTCTGAGAAACTTCACCCAGGCACCTGCTTGTCTTCTAGCAGCATCCATTCATTCTTAACATTCTGGCTGCATTTTCATGGCACCTGTCTCCACCACTTTGGGGCTCCTCTTCCAGTTATTTCTATTTTGGTCTCTTTCCTAGGCTCACTCCACATCTTTTTTTCTCTGTCTCTATCTCCTGTGTCTCTACGGGGCCACAGACCTCGTCACATGGCCCTGTGTCTATGTGTCACTTGCTGTCTCTGTCCCAGGGGGCCTCCTTCTGCATCCTCTGGAGGACTCCGGGAAATGCCCAAGTGCAGCCCCTGCTCACTGCACCAGCACTTTCATCCCGATCCAGGTGGCTAGAATCCAGTTCAGGATTTACGGTGCCCTGACCCTGAGCCGTCAAGAAGGAACAGCCAGATTAATGGGGTGGGCGGGCTGGGATAATAATCGTTTGTTTGATGTGACAAGCCTGATAGGCGTTGATTTACTTACAGACTGATGGGCTTTTAATTGAGCACCTCCATCCCAGTCACTTCAAAGGCAGGGGAAGTTGACAAGGGGCCCCTTTCACGGAGGGTTCCCGGTGACTGACAGCCCCCTCCACTGACGCTCTCCTTGGCCCAGGATTGGACCAGGCGGCCTCTACCAGGCCCTCTGGCAAAGTAACACATTTTCTGTGTAATTCAGAAATAGCCTTTTGTCTGCTGCCAAGGAAGGCAGGCCCTGCTCGCAAGGCCCCTCTCCCAGAGGGTGAGGAATGGAGACGGTGGAAGACGCTGAGGCTGGTCTGCAAGGGCCCGAGGTCCCTCGGGCCCTCGGGCCCGCACTCCAGGCCTTCTGTGGGCACATGGCTACTTTGCTCTTCCCCTCTTCTGCTGTACAGCTCTCAGCCTTCTCACTTCCTCTCTCGCTTTATTTAAACCCTTCCTTTAGCTCTCCCCTTCCCAGCTCTCAGGCCTCTTCCTGCTCCTCCTCTTTCCCCTCCTACTCCCCCCTTCCCTCTCGGGGAAGACCAGAAAAGGTGGAATCGGCTTCCGCTGTCCCTGGAGTAGCCTATGAACACCAGTCTCCTCCTTCTACCTTACCCCTCCACCCCCCACCCTCAGGTTGCAAGCTGTGAGGCCTTCCAGATCAGGGCACCCTTGGACTTGGGCACCAAGCCTACATGGTCCCCTTCCTTTTACAGGCCACACTACAATGAATAAGACCTCTGTGAATGAGGTCAGTGGGGTTTACATCCCATTCTTGTTTAGTCTAGAAGAAGCTCTAACAATATAGGTTTGGTCTCTTTGAAATTTTGGAAAATATTCTTTATCAGGGAAGTTGTGTCAGGATGGATTTGCTTTGGTTTTGTTTGGTTGTTTTGTTTTGTGAAGCCCTAGACTTCCCTTATCCGTGGAAGAAGATACACCCAAAGCTTTCTCACAATGTCAGCTCACTTGCTGCTGGCTGGGTTGGGGCCAAAGAAGTGGGGGCGATGGGTAATGAAGGCGCGGACTCCCTCCCCACCCACGGAGCAGAGTGCCCATGCTTCCTCACTAGGTCAAGGGTCAGTGAGACCCACGGCCTGAAGGAGCTGTAGTAACTGCCCAAGATGATAGACAAGCCCTGCTCCCTATGTTTCTTCCTGTAGTGACTTGTCCAAACCCATAGAGCCAGGAAGGTAATGAAAGATTAAGTACCTGCCTAGAAAGACAATAACAACAACTTACATTCGCCTAGCGTTGTTTAGTTTGGAAATTAACTTCACATATATTAGCTTAATTGATCTTTTAAGACCTGTGTGAAGTAATAAGTGTGATGTCATTTGGCCCATTAGACAGATGATAAAATTGAGACTCAAAAGATAATGTGCTCCTAAGAGGCAAAATTGGGGATCAAACCAGCGACCTTTCACTTTGCAGGGTGACACCCAACCAGCTGAACCACACTGGCCAGGGCTGGCCCATCCCTTTTGAAGCTGCATTTTCTTGTTCCAAAAGGTGGTTTAATCCTGTTTTCCTTCCTTGTTTTCTTTTCAGGTACTCCCCTGGCTCCCCACCCTCCCGGTGTGGGTGTCCAGGGACAGAGCCCTAGCCTTGGGAGACCAAATCTCTCCCTTTGTCTCTGTTCCAAAAGACACATCCAGACCTTTCCTGAAAGCATTATGCTCTCTTAAGATCTGCTGTCCCAGCCCTCCTCTCGTGTCTACACACGAAACGGCTGAGTGAAGCACCTGTGCTTTGGGCTCTCTGCTGTTGGAATGCATCCACTAAGGTTGTTCACTGGCTATCACCTGAAGATCCACCCAACAGACTCCTCTCAGAGCCAAGAAAACTGATGTCTCTCTTGACCTGCTAGAGGAGTGATTTCTACTAGAGAGCTAAGCCCCAGGGCAGAGGCTTCTAATCACGTCTCCCTTCTCTGCCTCTCTGCCTCTCTGCCTTGGCTGTATTAACACTGATGCACTTGATGCCACGAAATGCGGTTTGTTTACATGCCGATCCCCCCCATTGGAATCCAGTCCTTTAGGGCGAGGACATGTCTTTCATCTTCAAAGCCCCAGTGCCCAGCTCATCTTGTATCCTCAGTGCCCAACAGGGACATTTTCGTTGAAATGATTGTTGCTGAAAGATTTGTTGAAAGGCAGTAGAGTGGAGTGGTGGGGTCGCACGCCCATCTCCACTGCTTGCCATCTGAAACCCATGGACAAGTCATTTAAATTTTCTATGCCTCAGTTTCCTCATCTGTAAAATGGGACAAAAGTAGCACCTGCCTCATAAAGTGATTTTGAGGACTGAATGAGTTAATAACATTTCATCTAATTTACAATGCACCACGATTTTAGGTCCAACAAAGGAAGACATTATCTGTGACATGCTGCTTTTTTTAAAATCAATGTCAGAGATATGAAAAGTGTGGAAACATCATACATCTGTGTCAAACACTTGGCTGAGTAGTTGCACACAGCACATTACCTTTAAGGAAGAGCTGCTGTCGTTGCTGTTGAACTGCGTTCTCACAAAAACCCTACGATGAGTGAGTTCATCTTCGTTTTACAGATGAGGAAACGGAGATTCAGAGAGATGAAGTAGCTTGTCCAAGTTCACAGAGCCAGGGAGCCCTCAGGCAGGCATTTAAACCTGCCTTTGAGGTACAGTAATCCTTCGTTCTTACAAGAGCTGGCACCTGCCCACCAAGCTACCAGAGAGTTAGAAGCTGAGTTTTGTTCTCAATTACATTAACTTTCCTTAATCTAAGGGATTTTTCCCCCTTCTGGTATAATTAATCTGCTTCTTCCTCCCCCTCCTTCTTTGTACTTGGCTCTGATCTTGTTACTTTTCTGTTAATGGCTTCAGGTTTTACTGTATCTGCATTTTGAGGGGTATAAATAAATAGCTTTTAAAGATGACAAGTGTAAAGAAAAGTGAGCGAGAATAGGCTCACAATCACGCATGGGGATGTATAGATTCTGTGTGGACGTTCCACGGAACGACCCACAGCGCCCCCTCCAATCCTACCACTACGAGACTCTGATGCTAAGTGTCCTGATAAAATGCAGAGCTCAGCTTGCCTCTCAAGCTAGGTTATCTGCTGCACCAGACCTTTCCCATGACCTAGTGAGATACTGTAGGATCGATGGGGCAAAAGGGAGTTTGGGAGGGTGAGGGTAGGGCAGTTGACTTTTCTAGGACCTTCTCTGGCTCTGTGTGGTACACGGCCACAAAAAAGTTGAAAGAGTGTAAGTTTCCAGCTCACTATTGCAGTAAGCCTGCTGCAAGGGAAGGCATCCCATTGACTCCAAATGGAACCAATGTAAAGGTGTGTCGCTGTTTTTAACATCAGAAAGGGCACCTTCAGGATGTATTTTATTTGGGGTTTGGCAGGAGTCTCCCCACAATCCCAGGGGCAGCCCAGGACCCACGGCTTTCAAGGTCACAGCAAGATGCCACTTGCTACTTCTGCATCAGTTCCCAAGTGAGAAATCCCAATATTCCACCTCTTCTGCCAAGTGTGCTGTGCTCATGTTAAAGACAATGAATATAGCCCAGTATTTCGGTTGGTTAGAGCCTCATCCCAATACGCCAAGGTCGTGGGTTTGATCCCCAGTCAGGGGACACACAAGATTCAACCAATGAATGCATCAAATAAGTGGAACAATAAATCTTTCTCTCCTCTCTCTCTCTCTTTCTCTCTCAAATCAATAGAATTTTTTTAAAAAGATAATGAATACAGTAGGGCATAGTATTGTGGTGGGTGCTTTCTTCCTAAGTACAGAAGCCAAGGGACTGGCTAGAGGATTGTATTTAATGAATTTGCTTGGGTTTTTCAGGATAGAATCAGAGCGAAAGGATTTTTCCCAGACTTCTCTCACCTCTCCCACCTGCCCTGAGACCTGTTTGAGTAGAGAGGGGAGCTGCACGCTGGGTGAGGACGTGCGTCTAACGGGGGACTGCACTCGGGTAGGGTTGGAAGGGCAAGCACGCCATCCCTCAGTCCCCCTGAAGAGAGCTAACTGCTCCCGCTCCAGGACTGGATAAAATGTATTCTAGGCTCCCGTGCACCAAACAAAGAAAGGTGTATCAGCAGACGAGGGGAAAGATGAAAACAGGTGTTCATCTATTCATTCACATAATGCACACAGTTCATCTCCAAGGCTTCCAAGGAAGTAGCCGCACACCAGATCTCTTCCTGTGCTGTCTTATCCGAGTCACCTGTGAGAGAATCCCCTTAATGGAATATTTAAGAAATAAATATAAATCATCAATCGTTTATGTCACCTGCAGATTCATATCCCATAGGCCGCACGGTGCGTACGTCTGTCTGTATATGGATGGTTGCAGGGGCCTTTTTGAACGGGTGTTGCCATGTTTTTCGACTCAGTATGTTTTTCAATATCTAAATCAATTTTTCCCTGGAGACATGGGTGCAAAAACATAAATTTTAGAGATCAGAGCCCCGAAAGTAGATGCGTCCAGAGACATTTCAGAGTTAAAAATGGGAAAAAATCTTTTTTGTCATCTGCAACCAACATAAAATGCCTATTGTTATGACGCGCTCATAAATAACTTGATTTTGGCATATGCTTTCGTACCAAACAGAAGATGAATAAATTAAATTTGATTTACAACCTTTTTCATTTTTATTAGCATGGCTCCGAACAGTTTATGTAAGGGACGTGCCAGAGCAGTTATGCCAAATATCTTAAGGCATTGGTATTGATATTATATAAATTAAGGTGTTTTAATTTGCATTCTTTAATTAACTAAATACTGGCAGAAAAATAAAACACAAGAGCAGTCCTGACTTATTGCCTCTATTAAACTGCTGACGCCTCTGCAAAGATGCTTTAAGTAATCCAATTCATGCGGCGTGGGGGAAGGAGGGGGTGTTAACACTCTTGTTTGGCAAAATATATCGGGGTCTGAGAAACCAGCACTGCTATGTTTGCAAGGTGGTTGAGCGGGTGGGTATGTTCTGAGGTCTGAATTCGTGTCCCCAAGGAAGAAGTTAACCAAATGCTCTAATCCCCCATTCTGCCCAGGTCTGAGCTGAAGGTCGGAAGACACCCCAGCCCTGCCACTGGGCTGGGGCAGGGCCCTGGATGTGGGGCTCTGCAGATTTAGGTTGTATCCCCACCAATCTGGGAAGAGACAAGCTCGCTGAATTAATCCAGTGGCTCTCAGATCAACATGATCATGTCCAGAAACCAAGGAGAGAAATTGTCAAAGATCCTTCGGCAAAATTAGCCCCTTCTGGTCCATCCTTCCCATCACACATTAGCCCCAAAACCCTGGAAAAAAAACTTTCTAAAAAGATGTGCCAGGAATATTCCAATTCCTTTCCATACCCAAGTCCTATCACTACCTTCAAAAACTGTTGCTTCTTTCTCATCCAAGTTCATTCTTCCTTTTCCTTACTTTCCCTTCTTTGTTCTTGACTTTTGCTCTCTGTGTCTCCTCTCCTGAAGGATCGGAGTCAAGCCTTGAAAGGTCTCACCTTCTATAATTTTCCCTCCAGACTTGTAAGGAGGAGCAGCTATAAAGAGAAGATACAGTTTCCCATTGCTGGCTGTAGGGGAGAGATTTCCCCTCAAACCCAGGCGACAACACTGGACTGCTCTTCCCTAAACCCTCAGGGACCTCAGTCTGTGCAACACCCTTCACTGTCCTCTCGCCATCCACCATCCTGAGGATGTCCAACCGGCTTTCTCTGCCCAGATGGGAAGCATCGCAGATACCTGCTGAGCTGCCTAGAGACATCACACAGGGAAAGGGGCTTGGAGAGGAGTCACCTTCCTCCTGGCCCCAGGAAATGCCTTTCTTTGCACATTCATAGGGCTCTGTGTCTCTTGAGAGCCCAAGAAGAAGCTCTCCAAGGGCCAACTGCCCAGACCTCCAAGTACTGTCATTATGTGATGTCCCTACCCCAGCTTTCTCCCTGGGAGCTTTCCCCTATTTGCTCTGGGAATCAAGGATGAATTCCATCTTTAATCAGGAAAATACTGGCCTCCTGTGCCAGCATCCTATCCCCCTTCCCACCCACCGAAAAATCGCACTTTCTTGTCGTTTCCCATCTTGCGGCTCTGTCAGTTGTTTTAAAACAACTGTTTTAAAACATGTCTCCTGTCATAAATAAGATTGTCATCGTGCATTTCGATTGCAGTGGTGAAAAATTCATCCACTGAAAGAGAGACAGGGACCTGTGAGAGCCCCTTCAGGCCTGCAGTAGATCAGGAATAGACGTAAGAGAAAAACACAATCTGCTTAGGCTTATTAACTACCATAGCTTTTCTGGTTTACTTGGGTTATTTGGGGTTTTCTGTTTTACCATTTGTTTATTAATTTATGTAAGGAAATTAAGGATAGAAACAAAGATAGCCTGGCAGAAAGGGGTTGTGTCAAACTTACCAATGACAGGTGGGGAGTTGTGGAAAGGGTGCCTCAGATTTCCTGAGGAAAGTTCTTGGAGACCTTAGAGTTTTGTATTAGACATCCTGGGATGTAAATTTATGCTGATTCCACAAGCCCTTCAACACTCTGCCCAGTCGGATGGTTCCTCCTAGTGTCACAGGGTCAAGGTCACTTACAACAAGTGAGCTTTGACTCAGTGGCTCCAAGAGCATCAGGCCTAGGACTGAACATGAGGAGATGAAAATGAGGCTCCAAAAGGCTCAGGTACCAGAATACCTGGGGAGGGGACAGACCGCCATCCTTTTTTTTTTTCTCAGCAAATGGTTGACAAAGCAGAAGACCCTGAACATCTCAAATACACATGTCCTTTTGTACCTTTGAATTTTGCAGGTAGTCTCAATGCAAAAATTATCATACGGACAAAATGAAGACTATTTACCTGCCTTGTGAGCAGTGCACTAGCAATAATACTCATTTAATGATTTCATGTCTTCCAAGGCTCCACAGGCCTCATCCAGGAAATTCACGGTTACGCCTGGGGAGGAGCCTCCCCTGACATTGTCTTTGATGAGAGACTTGGCCTTTTCATGACCAGGACCAAAAATGGTCTAGATAATCCCGAGTTCTCATTAGGATTCACTCATTGGAAACTTTGCTATGTGAAGAGAGGTATTTGTCAATATAGGGGGAGGTGAACGTAGGTCTACAGCTGTTTGTATGGAAAACAACACAATAATTAATAAATAACAATGTAAGAATAAACTCTGTTTTGTGTACTCACAACTGTAAACCCGCGTTTGCTCCACCCTGTACCTTCAATTCTTCTAGGCCAGACTCGAATATTCCTCTCCTCCTTCTTCTCCTACTAAATGAGGGGGAAGGGGAGCAGAGTATGAGAAGCATGCACACTTTCTCAAATCCAAACATGGAATGGGATCCCCTTCCCAATAAGCCCTCAAAGTCCCCCAAATGACATGATCAGAAGGTGCCTGGGTCCCCAGCTATCCTAGCAACTCTCTCATAGCTTTTGACCCAGCAGTTTTTCTCCTAAGAATTCATCCTATAGTTCTATTAGTACACATGGAAAATGATATGTACCGTACACACACACACATATATACATACATACATACACATAGATAGTTATTCACTGCAGGAGCAAAAGATGAGAAACCATCCAAATGTCCACCAGGAGGGGACTAGTCAGAATGAACCAGGCGCATCCAAGTAACAATGCCACAGAACTGAAGTAAATCAATAAAACAGAAGCCCAGGATGCCATCCCCAAAATACAGCAATTTTTTAAAAAAAACAAACAAACGTGGAACAGTTTGTGCGGTATGTTGCCGTGTATGTGTAAAACGGGAAAGGATACATACATTTGCTAATACATATACCAAATACCTCTGGATGGACGGACAGTAAACTCACAGCATTAATGCACTAATGTGTCAGCCCATAGTAGTGATGCCTGATGGCTAGAGCGAGGTTTTCTCACTGCACATTCTCACAGCTTTGGAATTTGGCACTAGGGGAATGCAGTTCATCATAAATAAATGCATTTTTCATAAAATAAAAAAATAAATCATTTGTAAAAGGGGCTTATCACGTGACTCTGCCGTGTGAATGGACTACACCACGTCTCTACTTCTGGACATGGGGCTCACTCAATTGGAGCACCAGCTCTGAGGGTTCCTTCTCTGATCAGAGGCTAGCCAAGGGCCACCGAAATACACCCTCCTTAAAATTGGTCTGGCATCTTGGAATTTGGTTTTATCCACTACAAGCAGTGATAATGAACCCAGGACCAAAAACGGCCTGAGCAGCTCTCCCTTTTCTCTAGTTGTGTTTGTCAAAATAAGTCTGGAGCTGTGCATTCCAGTTGGTTGGGAGCCGGGCCTAGAAGGGGGCATGCTTTGGGCCAGTGTAGAGGTTTAGCCACGGAAAGTGGGGATTGTAGAAACATCATCATCACCGCGCCTGAAGGCCACAGAAGGGTCAGAAGCAGGTGTGACACCAGCCCTGTGCAGCTGAGATACTCACGCTCCGAGGTGCCCACTAAGGTCTGTTGGGCCTGGGGTAGCCGGTGGTTCCAGTTGGCAGAAGCTTAGCACAAGGGGGTGGGGTGCTTGGGTCAACCTGGTTTCTGCTTCCCTTCCAGGGGCCTTTTGCTCGGCTCCGAGATCCCCCTTGTACCAGAGAAGAGAAGGGGCAAGAACACACCTAGAGTGGTTCATTCTGACACCCAGAAGGTGCTTGGTAAATGTAACAGAAGCTGAAGTTAACTTGGAGCAAATGGACTTAAGAACAGTGTGTAACTAAACTATAGGGTACTGTGCAGGATTTAATTTAGGGCCTCCTGGCTTTTTTTTAAATCTGCCAACGAAGCACACAGACACCCAAAGTTCAAGCCTGCCCTGCCATTCAGGACCTGGGAATGTGCATACCTGAGAGGTGGGAGGCCTGGACTGGCTGGCTTGCTCAGGTCCTGACCTACCTGGGGATCCCCTAGGGCCTACACTGTCCAGATGGTCAATAAACAGTCACTGAATGAATTTATTCAATCTAGTTCACTTAATTGAATAAATGGTCCCCTCACTTCCTTCTCTGCCTCAGTTTCCTCTCTACCATATTCTCATTCCTCAAGATGAAAGGAAAATCGCGATTGTGAAGAGCAGCCTTATGGGAAACAATTCAAGTCACTTTTTTTCCGATTCTTCTGCTGCTCTCTCCCTCAGTCCCGCACACAGAAGATTGTCTCAGGAACTGACTATTAGTTCTGCCACTTTCTAGCTGTGTAATTTGGGCAAGTTACATAACCTCTCTGGGCCTCAGTGCCTCACCTATAAAACAGGCATGATTATAGTGCCTACCTCATTGGTTTGCTGTGAAAAGTAAATGAGTTCTTGCACCTAAGGTGCTCAGTAGTAAGCACTTAGTAAATGTTATTATTACCCTGGGTGGAACACATTGTCTGCTAATCACAATTGAGATGTTGGCAGATTGCTAAAGTATGATTCCTTCCAGCAGTATTTGCAACTTAAAAGAGGAATCTCTAAGAAACGTGAAAGCCCAAAGGAACAAAGTAGTCAAGGGTGAATGCCCAGGGCTAAGGCTGATGCATGGAGGGAGGGGGGCAGGGGCGGGGCGGGCAGATGAAGGCTGGAGAACTTCAAAAGCACACCTACTCTCATCCCCCTCACCCTGGCAGCCCTGCCTATCTCCTGGGGGCTGATAGGAGATAAATGAAATCACTTCTTCAAAGCACCCTACTCAAGGACCCGGATCAAACACCAGGGCTTGAAGATAAGCTTCAGTCTACATTTCCTTTCCTCCATTCCTTCCCACCACTAGAATTCTCCAAAGGAAATTCTAGAGGGAGGAAAAGTAGTTAATTCCTCCTCTTTTATCAAAAGGTGTTACCTCCCCATCCACAGGCAAAGGCCAGTGATAGGAGAACCAGGGAATCAGGGAAGGAGTCGGGAAGGCCTTTCCAGGGCCCTCTGCCTGAGCACTGTTCGCTGTGTGACTTCAGACTTCCCCGTAAGCTCTCAGAGCCCAGGGCTTCATCTGTCAAAGAGGATAAAAGCACCTGCCCAAAATAACTCAGACAATTGTTATGACTGATGAACAAAAACAGCTATTTGGGGAAAGATACCCAATGCTTATACAGTTAACATTGTGAAAAATTACACCGTCATCCTGGAATCTTGGGGAATATGGTGACCTGAGACATAAATAAATAGCCCTTTGTACATAAAATTCTCATCCATTCACCAACATTCTTTGGGCACGTGTGGCATTCAGACTGCCTGGATTCACACCCTAGCCACACCTCTTACCAGCTGGCACTTTGGGAAAGTTACCTAACCTCTCTGTGCCTCCACTTCCACCTCTGTGAAATGGGGGTAATGACAGGACCCCCCCTCATAAGGCTTCTGCAAGAATTAAATGAGATCATGTGAGCCAAGCACTTACAACAGTGCTCGGCTCTCCGTGTTGGCTATTGTGACGATGATAGTCACGCACCCAGCTAGGCAGTAAGAATACAAAGAAAAGGAGGACAATGCAGAAGCATCGGGGAGAACAGACGACTAACACACAATGGCAGGTGCCAGGCAATAAGTGTAGTAACAGAACATCAGAACTGTGGGAACAGAAGAGGGAGCTACTGGAGTGCGCTCCCTGCAAGGAAAGCGGTCCTTGCTTTCATCCCACTGTTCCTCTTGCCCGGCTGGCCCTCATCTGCCCCACTGCTCCTGAAGCCCCGGACCAGGCCTGCGGAGGAAGCGCCTCCCGGTGCCGGTGCCGGAGAGCAGTGCGCTAACATCAGGGCTCCTGGCCAAGGCTGTAATTGCCAGCCGCTGAAAGATATTACATGCCAGGGAGGAAACCAAGTTCTCTATGAGGCCGACTTTTCAGAGTCCTTACAGCTTGTAAAAAAAAATGTAAATAGTTACCCAGTGAGATATTATTTCATGTTGTTGCCATTAGGGCGTGAGTGTTATGCAGAGAGAGGCCATCATTCAGGCGGTTCTGCCTCGGCTAGGACGGAAATCTCCACATGAACCCACACAGCACACCTCCTGCCTCTATCTCTCAACCTGACGCAGGCATTTTTTCCTGGGTGGTGAATTTTATGTAAATTGAAAGAGTAAAAAAATCTATACATATTCAGAATTTCCTAAAGGATGTTCTTGATGGCTGCTGGGGGGCAGTTTTTTAAAAATTCCCATTTGACTGGAGACTAGGGGAAGGAAACTCTCATTCTGGTGGCCTGACTTCTGGTCGGTTGCCAGTGCTGAGATCCTCTGGGCCCAGGTGCTGCCTTGACTGTTCTCTGGAGCAATTGCCCTGCAGATACAGGTAGTCCATCACAGCCTTCATTTACCTGGCGCTTTCTTTGTGCCAAGCACTAAACATGTGATATCCATCGTCTGCTTGGGGGCTTCCACCCCTGAGGTGGCCACTCTTATATTTTACACATGAGGAAAGCAAAGCTGAGGGAGAAGAACTTGCCCGAGACCAGCACAGCAGCGTGGTTCAGAGGCCTGGCTCCCAGAGACCTGACCCCAAGTGCCTGCTCTGCCACTGACTGGTCGTGCCACTTTGGGGAAGGGACTGGCCTCTCCTTGCCTCACTTTCTCCAGCTGTGAAGAGGAACGAGAACAATGGCACCTGAGGCTGATCAAGTGCCTGGCACACAGAGCTGCTGTTCTTCGCCACTACAGACTCAGGGTGTTCTCCAGCCGCCCTCACTCCTGTCCTAGTTCAATGGTGCTGCTCACGCACAGGGCAGTCTAAGAAAGGGCTGGAGAGAAGGCGGTCCCTTCACCATACATCTGCCACTTCTCTGCAAAGGAGAACATGTGCCAGCTGCCCTGTTCCTGAACAACATTGCTTTGCGTGGACTTTCCAACCACAACCCTAGCACAATTCTCTGCCCGCAGGTGGCCCTCAATAAACTTGACCCAACAGAATCCTGAGTCTCATTCTCTCCCAGGTGACAAGCCAGTCCTTTGAAAACCGTCCTTGCTTTATACCACTAGGGCCCCATTTAGGACTCTGTGTATGTTAGCATTTCAGCTAAGTCAGTGTCAAATACTGATTGTAATAATTGTCTAGTACTGGTTGAGTTTGGCCTCTGGTCTATCTTAATATGGTTGCCCATTTTCTCTCCAAAGGGGACTAGATACATCCAGCCAAAGGAGCCCTGATGCCCTCACCAGCACCCAAAAGGAAGGGTGTCCCCACCCCCTTCCTAGCAGTTCCCAGGAAGGAGGATGACAACAGGCCGGGTCTCTGCCTCAACTCTGTCTGGCACCCACTGTTCCTTCCAGTGAGTTCTGCTGTGAGGTAACAGAGTGCGACTTCTTCCTAGGTACGGTACCTTATTAGCCAGGCAAATTCCTCACCCTCCACCCAAGCCTGGCCATCCTGTTCTCATCTCCTTTCTCCCTTCCTTTCCTTCACTCGCTGCCTCTTTCTTCTCTTTTCCTCTTCAGATAGAGAATAAATATTTTACCCTCCTCCATTCTTCTCTGTCCCTCTGTCTTTTCTGCTGCCTCCTCTCTCTCTTTTCCTTCCAAATTCCTAAATGCCTTTTCTCTCTCTCCACTCCCCTTTGCTCCCAACTGATTTCCCATTAATCATTCCTAACACACATCTGCTTGGGTCCTAGAAGGATTTCTTGGCTGGCTCTCACAGCTGGGTTGGTCACAATAATCAAGGAGTCTTTCATCTTGTACTGCCTCCTAGGTCTCCCCTCTTCCTAGCTCATCTTCCTCCAAGGTACCTACCAGCTTCCATGCTACAAGGCTTTCTTCTGTTCTTTTTCTGCAGAGCAGCCTCCTAGAGACCAAGTGGCCCTGCAGGTTGACGCCGCCTTGCAGAGAACCCCTAAATGTAGTGTTGGCACTGGCAGCAATGTCAGAAAGCACAGAGGCTGGTATGAGAAGAGGCTGCAGGATGGGAGAAAGAGACCACCACAATACAGTGAATGGGCCCACCCCCCCTTCTTGTACCCCTTTTGCTCCAATATGGAAGACATCTCGCAATGGGAGCATCCTGTGGAATTCCTTCTAACCCGATTTTACCAGGGTTCAATTGGGATAGGGAAAGCCAGTGGAATTTCTGAGAGGCCTATACACATTGCCCAAAAAACAGCACAGACCCAGGAGTACCTTTACCTTAGGGTTTGACTGAAACGGCCCGGAAATGGTGACTGCTGTCTTCTTCGCTGAGCATGATAAAGCTTCGGGATTGCTATTTGTTATTTCTGAGATAGTTCTGTCTTTCTCTTTGAAGAACCTTTTTGAAGTCACCTGTCTTGGGTTCTCATGCTGTCTCAAGATGCAGATCAACGCTGCAGAGTCAGGGACAGGTAGTCCTGGAGCAATATGCCCCGAGTGACAGGCCTGACAATCAGAGTGATGGATTGGAGCTGGAAAAGTGGTACTCAGAAGTGTGGCAGTGACACCAGCGCGCCTCCCCTGGCCGCCGAGAGCACGGAGAAGCGGTCTCCCCAGAGGCCGGCGCACAAAGGCTCAGCTTCACCTTCTGATAATCCGCAGACGGGAACTTTAATGTCAGAACTATGACTATGTAAAATCTTTGCCAAGCACGAAGCTGGCAATGCACACTCTATCCGAAAGACGCAGGGAAGGGGAGAGAGTGGAAGAGTGCATTGTTATTTTTAATAAAGTTTTTATTCAGAACTTTTCCTAGGAAAAGATAGTGCATTTTTCCCCGCGAGAAGAATAGGATCGGGGCCGGGGGGGTGGGGGGAGGAGGTCATGTCGGTAGAGTTTGCATCTACGTGCAGCATTTAGAGAGATCCCCAGCTTCTCTGGGACACTGGCCTCTCCAGGGGTCGCTGGTCCTCCCAAAATAGCAGCTAGGTGTGGTGCAGTGCGGGAATTTTAAGCCTCTAAACAGGGCACGATAAGAAATCTGAAACACGCGAACACCGAACTTATAAATCAGCGCGCAGACACTGCGCAAAGCCTACGGTACACGCTTCATCTGAACCACTTCCCCAGGAAGGGAGTCCTCAAACTTGCAGGCTTCGGACAGGATGGGCTCAAAGTTGTTGGAGCAGCTGACGCCGCGTCCGGAGAACCAAGGATGCATCCGAGGCTCGGGCGCTTCCAAGTGAGCCCACCCGAGAGAAGCTAATTCGGGGAAGAGAACTGGACCCGATCAGAGCCCCAGCAGAGCCCGAGCAGAGCCCAAACAGGGCCGAAGCAGGGCTGGGGCTCTGGAGGCACGGCCCGCCCCCAGGCGGCCTTCGGGAGAGGTTTAGACTCAGCAGTGCTGGAGCCAGCGCCGTGCGCTCCTACCCCCGACCCAGACACGCTCCGCCGGCGGGGGGACTGCCCCAGCCAGCGTCTCCATCCCGGCGGTGTTAAGGAAGAAAGGAGAGAGACAGGAGAGACAGTGGAGGATAGGGCGCAGGGCCCAGGACCCCGGGGTGGGACCCGGGGCAAAGACGGCGCAGTTGGGGGGTGGGGAGAAGTACAGCGCGTGGTAAAGGCCGAGGCGGCGGCGGCGGCGGCGGCGGCGGCTGCGCAGGAGCGAGGCCCCTTTAAGGCTCTCCCCTCCCACTGGCGGCGCTGCCTCCGCCTCCGCCCCCGCTCTCCCCGCCCCGGGGTCCCGGCGAGAGCTGCGATTGGGCGGGTGCGGCGATCCCTTTGAAGTGTGGCTGCCGATCGCGGCTATTTGACGTGCGGCTCGCGGAAGGCGAAGGTTTTTGTGTTGCAGTCCCCGGCTGGTGGTGGCGGCGGCGGCGGCGGCGTCGGTGGAGGAGGGGTGGAGTGCGGCGACTGCTGCACCGCGCCCCACGCTGCGGAGCGCGCCCACCCGCCCTGGGAGCTCGCCTCCCTGGTGCTGCCCCTCCCTCCCCGCCCCCCCCCAGTGGCGCTGCCCCCTCCAAATGAGCGATTCGCCCGCTGGATCTAACCCAAGGACACCCGAAAGCAGCGGCAGCGGCAGCGGCGGCGGCGGGAAGAGGCCGGTGGGGCCGGTAGCGGTGTCCCTCCTGCCACCGGCGGACCCCCAGCGCCAGGCGAACCGGCTCCCTATCAGGGTTCTGAAGATGCTGAGCGCTCACACCGGCCACCTCCTGCATCCGGAGTACCTGCAGCCGCTGTCTTCCACTCCCGTCAGCCCCATTGAGGTCAGTATCTTGGTCTGTGCCTCCCAGCGCCGTCCCCATTCCGCTCACCACTGCCGGGCCCACGGCCCTACTCCCTGCACCCCGGGGCTCGGCCACGCTCAGGTCCGGTCCAGCCACACTGGCGGACGGGGTGAGGAGGGACCGAGAACGGGGCGATCTTAGCCCATTCGGTTCTACCCGCATTTCTCCATGGAAGGTTCCCCTTGCACGATCGCCCTTCGGATCTACGTGTTTTGTCTTGGATTGGGTTTGCTGTTGGAGTCACCGCTGGGTCCTTTACTTTTCCTCAGCACCCAGTTTCTAGGCCAGAGATGATCTCTCTTGAGTCTTCCCCTTCCCCCAACCGTGGTTTGTTTTCTTCGAGTCACGGGTCGCCCCCGTCCCACTCCGCCTCTGTCCCATCCTGTTAGAGCGCACGACGCCCAAGCACTCCCGATCCCAGGTCTTTCTTCCTCCCACTTGCCTGGGTGCCCTCCCGGGAGGGAGGGGCTACTAAGAGCGCCAGCGGCAGCCCAAGCTTTAGAACGCGCTTCTCCCCGCTTCTCCCCGGGCGCCACCGCCGGAAACCCGTCCCAAGCGAAGTTCCCCAAACTAAAGGAATAAGTTTTTCCTTGGGCTCAGAGGAGGGGGAGATTAGAAGGAAGGGGGCAAGTCACAGCCCCGACTCCAGAGAAGTCACCTTCCCCCGCGGTGGCCTTTGGTGGACTACTTCCACTGCCCCCTTCCCCGGGGCCTGTGGCGCACTCCGGGACCCCGTTCCGCCGGGGATCCCACTGCCGCGCTGTGTGAGTGCAGTCCTGCCCAGCTGCGCCGCCCACCGGGCGCTCGCTCTCAAACCTCTCCCCAGGGCCTTCCGTTTGGCCGCCGCCACCGGTGCTCTCCGCGCCCACCCAGCTCCCTAGGCACCCCCACTTACACCCCTGCTTGCTCCGGGGGGTCTTGTAGTCTCACTCCTTCTCCCCTTGCCGCTATCTCCCACAGCTGGACGCCAAGAAGAGTCCATTGGCGCTGCTGGCCCAGACTTGCTCGCAAATCGGCAAGCCGGACCCGCCGCCCTCGTCGAAGCTCAACTCGGTGGCGGCGGCTGCCAACGGGCTAGGAGCAGAGAAGGACCCTGGCCGCTCCACCTCCGGTGCCGCCTCCGCGTCTGCCGCGCTCAAGCAGCTGGGCGACTCCCCGGTCGAGGACAAGTCCAGCTTCAAGCCCTACTCCAAGGGTTCCGGCGGCGATTCCCGTAAAGACAGCGGCTCATCCTCTGTGTCCTCCACCTCTTCCTCATCCTCCTTGTCCCCGGGAGACAAGGCAGGCTTCAGGGTCCCCAGCGCCGCCTGCACGCCCTTTCCCCCGCATGGAGCGCCAGTCTCCACGTCGTCGTCTTCGTCCTCGCCCGGCGGTTCCCGGGGCGGCTCCCCGCACCACTCTGACTGCAAGAACGGCGGCGGGGGTGGTGGCAACGGGGAGCTGGACAAGAAAGACCAGGAGCCCAAGCCCAGCCCGGAGGCTGTAGCCGTGAGCCGCGGCAGCAGTGGGGAGCCTGGCACACACGGCGGCGGTGCCGAGGTCGGGGCCTCTGGGCGCAAGTCGGAGCCGCCCTCGGCGCTGGTGGGGGCTGGCCACGTGGCGCCGGTGTCACCCTACAAACCGGGCCACTCAGTTTTCCCCCTGCCGCCCTCCAGCATCGGCTACCACGGCTCCATCGTGGGTGCCTACGCCGGCTACCCCTCTCAGTTCGTGCCTGGCCTGGATCCTAGCAAGTCTGGCCTCGTGGGAGGCCAGCTGTCGGGGGGCCTGGGCCTGCCACCTGGCAAGCCCCCCAGCTCGAGCCCACTCACCGGGGCCTCCCCGCCCTCCTTCCTGCAGGGATTATGCCGCGACCCCTACTGCCTGGGAGGTTACCACAGCGCCTCGCACCTTGGTGGCTCCAGCTGCTCCACTTGCAGCGCGCACGACCCAGCCGGCCCCAGCCTGAAGGCCGGGGGCTACCCGCTGGTGTACCCCGGGCACCCGCTGCAGCCTGCCGCACTCTCATCCAGTGCCGCCCAGGCTGCGCTCCCAGGCCATCCCCTCTACACCTACGGGTTCATGCTGCAGAACGAACCGCTGCCTCACAGCTGCAACTGGGTAGCGGCCAGCGGGCCCTGCGACAAGCGCTTTGCCACCTCAGAGGAGCTGCTCAGCCACCTACGGACTCACACGGCCCTCCCGGGCGCAGAGAAACTTCTGGCCACCTACCCCGGGGCTTCGGGCCTGGGCAGCGCCGCTGCAGCAGCTGCGGCGGCTGCCTCCTGCCATCTGCACCTCCCCCCGCCCTCCGCCCCCGGCAGCCCCGGGTCGCTGTCATTGCGGAGTCCACACACTTTGGGGCTAAGCCGGTATCACCCCTATGGCAAGAGCCACTTATCCACAGCTGGGGGCCTGGCCATGCCGTCCCTCCCCACAGCCGGACCCTACTACTCGCCATATGCCCTGTATGGACAGAGACTAGCCTCAGCCTCCGCGCTTGGATACCAGTAACTACAGCTCTTCCTCCCGCCCCCTTCCCCACCCCCTCTCCCCCAGCCTCCTGGCCTGGCCGCTGCAACCTCCACTACTGCTTGTCCCTGCCAGACTCCCCGCCCAGACCCTCCCCACCGGACTGTGTATTTATTTACTATAATGTTAGCTTACAAGCTGGGAATATAAGTGCATTAACGGCCCACACGAGTCGATGGTATGCAAAAAGTCTGTGTTCCCCCGAATAATATTAACCACACAAGTAACTACATGTTCCCTGCCCTTCTTCCTTTAATTTTTTTCTTAGGTGTAAGTTTTAATTTTTTCCTTTTATTTTTTTGATTGGTTTGGTTTTATGGGATCAGGGAGAGTTGGGGTTCTGGGGTTCTCTTTGTTTTGCTCTCCCTCCCTGGGGAGTTTCTTGCATGCTTCTTAACCATTAAAACTACCGTTCATTTTCCCCTTTTCCCTTCATTCCCTCATTTGCTCCCATTTCTGTTCTGTTTTTACCTTTGTATGAGTAACAGAGAGGAGATATTTTTTTGTAATGCACTTGGAGATGCACGGAGGGACCTTCGTGGCAGGAGGTCTTGCCTCTGTTGACCCAGAACTCTGCTCTGTGACTTCTCCCCTGCAGCCCTCTCCTAGGGACCCTGATCTTGGCCCTGGCCCCCAAAATTAGAGCCTTCCTCCCCTACTTTGCTCTGAGCACAGACTGAGAGAGAGGCCCTAGTGGCCTAGGAGAGAACCCTTCCACTTCCAGACTCTTCCGGCCCCAAACACCCTGTAGTCACCCTACCCACTGGTGGGGGGCCTGTAGGGCTCATCATATTCAATTAAAAGTCCTACAAGGGCTTGCTGGCATGAAACTTTGCTCTTTATATTTTGCGAAGTGCTTTTATAGTCATTGTTTTTCTCTCCATTATTGGGGTAGTGGTCCCTCTCCTGGCGGTGTGGGGTGGTGTCGTGACCCTTGCTAGATTGCTCCAAAGCAGACCAGTGGCACTATCCGCAGGCAGAACAACCTTCTGTCTCAGGCAGAACAACCTTCTGTCTCCGCTGGGGCAAGGTTGGGCGGCAAGGGAGCACACATCACTACAGCCCTCTTCACCCCTTTCCAGGCCAGACCCATCAGATTCCCCAAAGTTGGGGACTTCCTTGGGTTCCCTCAGTGACTGGGATTGAAGACTCAGGCCCTGGGTCTTCTTCCCCACACCGTTCTTCCCGGTCTTACGCAGCATCGCGGGGGCTGCGGGGCCTATTTGGGATGAATAGAGCTCTCCCTTGGTAAGACTTATTTTGTTAATAAATGAAATACTTGGCTATATTCACACCGTGGTGTGTTTCTATCTTGCCTTACCCACCACCCCCTTCCAGATACCTAAGCAAATGCCTTTCTTTTATTCTTGTTTAAAATACCTGATGGTTTCCTTCTCAGATTTCCGTTCAAGGACGAGTTTAATGCCTTTCCTCGAGAAAGGGGGGAGGAAAAAAAACTGCCAACGAATGACGAATAACGTAAAACCACCTTTATTTTTTTTCCCCCGCTTGGTTATTTAGCTACCAGCCTTACTTCAAAGACCTTGACATTTCCTGTGGACAGGGTGGAGAGAGTGTGCAAATGTGGATTTTTCCTCTGGGCCTAGATTCGAGGGAGAGCGGTTTGAGAAGGGAACCAGGTCCCTGGGCTCAGGCTCCTGGCAGCACAGTCCCCGAGTCCTAAGGGTGAGCAAAGACGACGTGCCTCTGGCGCCACCTGGTGGCAGACAGCGGCTGGCGCCATCCCCGACGGCACCTTAAGCGCTTCCCACTCTAAATGCCGAGGATTTCCTCTTTCCTGAAAATGCTCTTATACACCCGAAACCAAAGGGTAAGCGCACTCGTTTAAAGGGGTGCTTCGCAAGGCTTGGAGGCTCCCCAAGGTCAGCGCCGGTTTGTCCACCCCCGTCATCCGCGCTCCCAGAGACTTATCAGCGGGGTTTGGGTTTTGCTGAGAAGGCGCGGCGATTGCTCGGGGCCTTGAAGCCACTCGGGGTCCCCGTTTTCTTCTTCTCGCTCGACTGACACTGACTTCTCATCCTCCGGCAGGAGGGGGGAGGTACCGTTTGTTAGAATGGCGGGACGAGGACTGGACACCTTCCCACTGCGAGGGCAGTCCCCGAGGCCGGAAGAGGGGACCGGTGGCGGCAGGAGGGGCGGGGCCCGAGCCGCGTCCTCTCCGGGGCGGACTCCCGCGACAGCGAGCCGGGCACCTGCCGAGGCCCGCCCCGCGCAGGTTTCCGCGGCCAGACCCGGCGCCCGGCACTTCGAAACGGCCTTCCTCGCCCCCTCCCGGCCGCGCCCCTCTGCGTCGGCGCCGCGCGGCTTTGGATCTCTTGTTTGGCTCTGCTTTTTGTGAGGAATGAGACCTATTGGGCAGTTCGTGCTCTGCAATTTGTGTGCTTCTAAAACACCTGAAGACCTGAGGTCACGTGCAGAAGGGGTGGGAGGGATGCTGGAGAACCGCAGCGCGGGCCTGAGCCTCTGGGCGTCATGCCTTCCGTCCTTGACAGAACCTGGGCATAAGCTGTTTTTGCCGGGTTTGGGATTTGGTGGGGGGGGGGGGGGGGGTTGCACCTGTATCTTTGATTCTGGGGAGTATTCCTTCATTAGTCAAGAGAACGTCAGGCTTCTCCAAAAACTGTGGGTGCTGGGCGCTCTAAAACTCTAAACGTGTGTCCAGCGAAGGGACCGGGCTACTGGCGTCACTGGGCACCAGGGAGACTGAGTCAGAGAAAGGCGGAATATGTCGCCCTGAGACCTGCTCAGGCTCTTCCCGAGGAATCATCATTGTCCAGTTTCCCAGAGTTCAGACTGGCCCGAATCTTTAAGAGACCTGAAATGTAGTGACTTGGAATTTCTTTTTGCCCTTGCTTATTTGTTTCCCATCTTCCCTTTCTCTCAAGTCCCCCTCTTGTCATCGGTACCTTTTAAGTTCCTGCTAAAACTGCTGGAAATTGCTCCCTCTGCAGGGGGACTTAAACTTTTCTCAAATTTCATGGACTTCAGACCTTCCTACCTGAGGACCACCAGGCTCCTCTTATTGGGACCAAAGAAAGGAAGACCATCTCCAATAGCAAACTCTCCCTGTAGCAAAAGCAGCTTTTCTGTGGCTGCTTGGCTTACAGTTGAGGTGTGAGAGTGCAGGTTAGACACTCCTCAGAACAGAAAGGTTGCCCCCAACTGCCACTGTGACAACAAAGGTGGGTACTGTAGTCTGGAGTGTCCCAGTTCTCACCCTGAAATGTCAGCTCTCCCTACCGTAAGTGGGTGACATTCCTCACAAATGTGGCTCTTTTAATTAGCTGGTGGGGAGTTTGTTGCTTTCAGTAGCTAAATTCTCATTAAACAAAGTTGCTGTTTTAATAGAGATAATACTCCCCACCAACTGTTTAATTTGCATAATTAATTCATCCAGCAACTCTTTTCTTTGAGAATCACCTCCATCTTCTTTCTCTCCACCTTCTCATCCTAACCCGCCCCTTCTTCCTCCTCCTCATCTCTCCCAGGTGCCAGAAATGGGGCCTGTGTTCCTAAGGCACCGAGAAGGGTGGAAGCCACAGAGCTGGAACTTGAGACGCTGGACGTTCCTGGCTCCAGGTCATATTTTCACACCTCTTGCCTGGTTATTTTTGTGGCTTCGTGGGCAGCTGTGGGAGGAAGGGAGGAAGAGAGAGAGGGGAAAGACTCACCCTCAGATACAGGTTTGACACGAACAGAATTGTGTGGTGTTAATTTTAACTTCCCAGTTGTCCCCCACAAACCCACCTCCTAAGAAATCTGCGGCCCAAGTGCGGGCTGTGGGGGTCTTCACCACCTTTAGGCAGACCTAACTGCCTCGCCCTACCCAGCACCCGGTGATGTGTGTCTCAGTATATGAACTAACTCCTTCCATTTGTCTTAAAGTAGTCCTTTGGCTCTGCGCTTTATTAATCATTCTGTAGGGGAAGCTGCACTCCCCTTTTCTGTTTGATTTGATTTCATTCATCCTGTCTTTTTGTAAAATAGATGGTTGAGTGCCTCCGATAATGTATGGTTTAATTTGGAGCACTATGGGTTTGAATTACCATTTTCATAATGTGCTGTGCATTAATGTGTTACATCATTTATAAAGAGGAATGTGCCGGGTTTCAAACTTTCTCCTGAAAGCCAAAGTCACCTAAAAGAAACAAAGCCAAATCACACCGACCCATCTTCTTACCTCACTGCCAGAGGAACTGCTGCCTCCCCCACCGGGTGAAATCTGCCAAGGCTCATAAAACCCAACATGAGGCTTTTGTGTTCACATAATGCAGGTGGGTGTCAAGGTTTGGGGGGAACTTGCACATGGCGGCCCGGGAACCATCAATGGCAGTACAAAGCTTCCCCTCATTATTGCATAACAACAGCTTTGCAGCCAGCCCCGTTTTGCGGAGACCTCCAGTGGACGGCTCTCGACCCTAATCCCAGCACTCCCTCCCCAATGGCTGTAATAACACCAGCTGTCTGTTACTCAAACTCTGACTGAGGAGGAAAAAGCACTGATTATCCAAATACAGTCATTAAAGGGGAAATGTGTTTTTAGGACTGTCAGAGTGATTAATGAGGGCTAGCCGTCTTTGCAAATGCACTTGTTTAGTCTAACTGGCAGCTTCTATTTTCCTATTGATTTATTGCAGCCGTTGCCGGGCCTCGGTGTGTGCGAAGTCAGGGCACTTCACAACTGTGCCCTGTTTAAACAGGAAAAGCATGCACCATTTTGTCCGGGAGGGAGGGAGCAGCCCAAAGTCTCTCCCTTCAGTTCAATCTCCAGGGCCCCAGACCAACAAAGAAGACATTAAAAACCTGCAGCCCAGAGAGGGAAGGAAACTGCCTCCCCTGGGTTGTCCCCGGTCACTCAGTTCCAAGGTCAGTGGAGACGCACCATGGCGCCTGGACAAAGCCTGCCCTATTGTAACACTCAGCACGCCCACATTTTCTCCTCCAGTCCCCCCGAACCACCTGTCAGCCACTCAGTCCAAGTGCAGGAAAGGCACCCAGCAGAGGGGGAGGCAGAAGAGGCCACTGACGGTGCAAGGCCAGGCAAAAACAGAACACCGGAACAACCCCCGTGGTCCCAGGGTGGGAACAAGGTCAGGGGCTGTGCAGAAAACTGATGCAGCCCAATGGGTGATTTCAACTTTTAAAAAGAGGTGGGGGGAGGGGACCACAAGAGTGGTAGCTGCTTCTTTCCACTTGTACAGTTTATATTTTGACACATGATGTATCTAATGGCCAAAACAGAGACATGGCAGCTTGGAAATAGAGCCCCAGTATTTGGGATTATATGTCCAGGCAGTCAATCATCACAGCAAACAGAACGTACAGAATTCCTGTTACGTGCTCAGCATAATGCTGGATGCCATGAGACAGAAGAAAACGCAGACCAAACTCCTGCCCATTTTTCTTGGGGGAGACAAGACATCATCCGTGAGCCAGGGAGCAAGAGAGCAGTATATATAACTGCATATGTGCTAATCTGATAAAGTGCTAAACCCTTCTGTGTGGACAGT
>VMDR010011792.1:0-27775 GCA_007922815.1 Macrotus californicus
TGCTGTTCCTCACTGCTTAGAGCACTTAATCACAAAATCTAGGGCACGTAAGAATAACCTCAGAAATCTGTTACCATGGAAGACTAGCAGCAACAGCCTCAGACATTTATGATAGTAGCAGACTTTCAGGTTCCATAAATGGGAGATTTTAATTCTAAAATTCGGGAATAACTTCATTTTTAACAAGAATTCCAGGTTAACTCTGATAAAGTTGGTCCTTACACCACATTCTGAGAAACTATGCTTCAACACAAATGACCTTTAGACATTCATCTGTAAAAGCTCAGTACATCTTCCTAATTATGAAGACTACATACCATAGGCGTGTGTATAGGGGTAAATAAAGGTATAAATTCTGTGGCACCCATAGAATTAAAAACTAAACAATAACAAAAAAAACTTGTTAGAAAAAGCACATGCCCTTTTTTCTCAGACTTATCATTTTCTGTTGAACATATAGGCTATTAATTTCCCTAAATTTCAGGAGCATAACCAAGCTTTCCTCCCTATATGAGAGAGCAAAACTTGTTCAAATAGGTTATAGCTATTCCCCTCAGCTCACTGCTACCAGTCAGGCCCTAGGGGGTACAGAAATTTGGAGTGAGTATTGCAGAGAGATGAAAAGCCCCAGAGCTACTCACTCCTGAGGACTAGTGAGTAAAACTCACTCTGAGGAAGAAAGGAAGACCCTAGTCCCTGACTCTGGAGCAGCTGAATGGCAGACATCTCAGGGTACCAGCTGTTACCCGACGGGGCCTGGCCCTGAATGGGTCTGCCTAAGGTTGGCTGGTAGTGAGTGGGTTCTTGACTTCATGTAGGAAAGACTTCAGAATGTGAATCCAGGTGACTGTGACAGTACATTTATTAAAGCTGGAGACAGTAAAACAAGGAAGGGCTTAGCATAGAAGAAGAAACAGGAGAACCTGGGCTGGGCTGCCTTAGCTCACTGGGAAGTCAGAGAAAAGGGGGCCTTGGGAACAGGTTCAGGGGATTAGCCTGGAACAAGCTGCTGCTTCCCATTGCTCCCCTGCTTGCAAATCTTGGAGTCCCCCAGAGTTTAGGAGATGTGTGCCTCTGGGGAAGACATGAGAGAAGAGAGGGAAGGGAATGGTTCAGGCTGCTCCCCAGAGGGAGAGTAAGAGCCAGTGGCTGGGTCCTCTGTCTTGTGTTTTTATCTCTCTCTTGCAGGAGGGAATTGTAGGGGTGGTCTCAGGGGAGGGTTTCAGTAGAATATTCCTCAATTTTCCAGGTGTGCTCTTTCAGAGTCATGATCTCCACTGATTGCCCAGTGCTAAGGAAGGGGGTGTTAGACATTGCAGCTGGTTCTGGCATCACCCACCAAGTTTTGCTGCTTTTCTGGGCCTGGAGCTGAAACACCACTGAGGCCTAGATGTTATCTCTAGGGAGGTGAACTTTTATAACTGGCTGTAAATTGCTTGGCCAGTTTGTTCAGCTATCTGTCTCAGTTTCCCTATTCCACTTGCCAAGAGATTTTCCCAGCTTCTTACTATCCTGTCTCACAGCCAGCATGAAGTTGCCAATGGATAACCACAGAGGACTGAACTGAGGATGCCCTGCCTCCCTCCCCCAGATGACTTACTATTACAAGAGTCTCCAAGAACCTAAATACAGCCAGAGGAAAAGGCCATGGGAGTCCATAATTGACAGATTAAGTTTCTACTACCCAACAGAATGGGGCCCAACTTAGCTATGACCAAATAAAGTTATATTCCTCAGATATCTGTGTGTACACAGAGATTCATACCTTAGACAAGTGAAGGGACATCCAAGCTGAAGAACCCAAATAAAACCTAAGAAGATTAGAAGGCAGAGCATTTATAGAAAACAGCAAGCACTCTGGCGTTGCTTACACTGGGGTGAATGAAGATGAGGGCTTTCGAGTTCTGACTTTAAGCTATAGGTACACAGATGCATCACAGATTTGCAAGTTGGGAGTGGGTGTGCAGGCAAAGACACATACTCAGAACTGTGTTGAAAAAAAATGAATGTGGAAAATATTAGAGAAGACAGGAGACCAGGAAGAGCGTAAGTAGACTGACTTTTGCCAATTACCAAAGATGATTTTGATTGGATGAAAGTACATATATTTGGGGGGGTGTGTATAAAACTTTAAAGATGATTCAGCCCCACAAAGCCTTGGTCAAACGGACCCAGCATATTCTGTCACTTAACCCTCAAAACAAGTTGATACACAGGCCTCGTTTTCCCCACATGAGTATGAGAAAACAGCCTCAACAAAGGGACTTCCTCAAGTTCATGCAGAACCACCATTTCTTGCCTAAACAATTGCAAAACCACTTAAACTAGTCCTCCTACTTTCATCCCAGACCCATATAGCCAGATTCACCTCAGAAGTTAGAGTGACCTTCTGAAAAGTAAAATCAGACCAGCTCACTCTTCTACACAAACCTTGCCTATGACTTCCCATCTTGTTTGGAGGCAAACCCTACTGGGCCCTTTCACACCTCTCGGACTTCCTCTTCACCACTCTCTTCACATTCAAGACCCAGGCCCTCCCAGTGTTCTAGAATAAACCTCAGGACTGTACTTGCTTTCCCTTTTATCTGGAATGTCTTCCCTCAGTTACATACATGGTTTTCTTATTTCTTTCGCAACTCTGCTCAGACGATACCTTCTCAGAGAGATCCTCCTTGGTCTCCCAACGTAAAATAGCTCGGCTTCTGCCACCCTCAGCTTTTCACTTCAACTTTGCTCCTTTTCACAGCACTTGATTGCAACCTAGTATGCACCCTTGCTGCTCCTGCCCCCAAATATATATACTACAACTAAAGGGACGTGGTCTGTGAATTCACTTCTCTAAACAGAATTGGGAAAACAGGGCCTGGTCCCTAATAATGCATTAAAGAAATAAATGACTTGATGGAGCTAGGTCTCTAACTCTGTTACAGCAAATCTGAAAAAACATGCTAGTTAGGTAAACCAACCAATTTCAATTTGAAGTACATTTTAAATGTTCAGTTATAATCTCTGATAACAGAATTTGAAACTATCTAAAAATTTGATAGCTACATTAATTACTATCTCTAAATTGCCAAATGTGATGATTTCTGACATCACTAATAACTCATTTGATTTTATATGTGTCATTATTACAAGGGGCCTGAAATATCAGTGTGTGACCAGCAGTGATGAGACTGATGTTCATATGCCACTAAGAAAATGTTCTCAGGCCCTGATTGGTGTGGTTCAGTTGGCTGGGTGTCGTTCTGCAAGGCGAAAGATCATTGGTTCAATTCCCAGTCAGAGCACATGCCCAGGCTGTAGGTTAGGTCCCTAATTGGTATTTCTCTCTCACATCAATGTTTCTCTCCCTCTTCTCCCTCCATTCCCTTCTCTCTAAAAGATAAATAAATAAAATGTGAAAATGTTCTCTGTAGTCTGGTCAGTGTCATTTTTATGTTTGTCTGTATAATATGTATATACGTACGTGTGTATAGACCATACACCGATCCTGCAGTTTCAAGTGATTTTTTGAATCTGAAAGCTCTAACACAGATCATCATTTTTTTTTTGCAATGTTTCATTCCATTGAAACTTAATATCCTCAAAAGTTAACAAATGAGATATGCTTAGGGATCTATACATTTTTACCTGGGAGAAAAAATATTGGGAAGAGAATCACAATTCTAAAGTTATTAGAATTTAGTGAACATTTGATAACAAATAGATTGTGTTTTTGTAACAAATATCTCCACAAAAACAGTACCTAGAAAAACTAGGTACCAATCAAAACATTTAGAAGTGTTTTCTTTTTCATTTCTTTAACAACAACAACAGAAAAGATGAAAAACTATGTATCTCCACTGCAAATACAGACAGAGTGCAAGAAACCTTTAACTTAGAAACAAAAGCAGAGAAGATGGGTAAATATCCACAGGGTTTGCTTGGTAAGTCTTCTGGGCACTCTGAGCTAGAGTTTGGAAAGAGTGCCTCCTAGTGGGTAGACTTGCTCATATGTAGAAGTAACAAGATGGAAAAGTACCTTTTACATGAAAACGAAATGGGAATTTTGGGAAATCATCCACTTAGGAAAAAAATTCACAGCTTTGCAAACTCATTTCCTAGCAAGTCACCATTTCCTTGAATTCTCTCACCTGCTAAAGTGATTACATACAGATTTATCCATGGGGAAAATAAGCTAAACTCTCTAGCAATGTTTGAGAAATCCTTTCTGGAAAGTGGAAATTTTATGACAATTTATATGGGGAAGGAAAATACAATGGGTAAAGTTTGAGTTCTTTATTTTTCTCCTTGCTGTTCCAACTTTGTACCTCTGCTCCTGTGAATTACTTATGTTATGACCACTAAATATTCAACTAACTTGAATATTTAGCTCAACAAAGGGAGCTAGATTCATTCTTGGATAAACCATTAACTGTTTGGATAATTAATCCCTTTCATTTAAATACTACACTTTAAATCTTCACTATCTCCCCACCAGTGATAAACCGCAAGCTTGCTTCCCTAACACCTGGCCCTGGTGACTAGCTCTTGCGTATCAGTCCAGTCTCATCTCCCAGTTCTGCCCAATTTTGCTTTACATTCCAGTTATCCCAAACTGCTGTTTGATCTTCTGTCTCTGTCAACATGTTCTGTTAGGGCGATGTGCTTTGGCCAGTGCTGCTTGCTCTGCCTGGACACAGTCCATCAGGCATCTTTTCTCCCCTCCTTCTCCATTCACCTGTCCAAGCCAACTAATTCCCCCAGTACTCAGCTCAGACATCATCTTTCCCAATTTGCCTTGGGATGAAAAAAGTGGCCCCTCTGAGCTTGCATGGCACATGTTCATGAGACTCATCTCAGCATTAACACCTGGCACTGAAATGATCTGTTTAGGTTTCTCCTTCTGAAAGTCGGGCACTATGCATCCCTAGCTCCCAGCTCCATGCACAGCCCACAGTGAACACTCGACAAGTGTCTATTGAGATGAATAGTATATGCTATACAGGTTCTCACATTGAAGAGATATGTTTTAAACCCAGGTAAAATTATTATTAGACTTGAAACCATAGCATTTCCTCACTTCCATTACATGGCAAGATTTATAAAAGTGTAAGGCCTTTTGATTAGGGAAATAACTTGTGGTAGAATTATATGATACATTTAAAAATTAGAGACAATTTCTGTCATTAAAAACATTACCATACAAACACACACAAGATCTTACTCTAACATTTTTTCATGAAAATATCCTTTTAGCTAATGGCTCCTTTACAATCTAATGGTTCATAACAAAATTATGAACATAAACTATAATTTATTCTATCCGGTTTATGTGACACATATATGTAATGCTCACAAGTTTAAAAGAATATAGTCTAAAAGGGGCAAAAATGCTTCTATTTTTCTAGAGATAAATAATTTGGATGGTCACTGCTAAAAACACCCAAGTGCCAGGCATAATTTCTTATAAGACTGTATATCTTCAGAGACAAGACAAAACACAAATTCGGTTACTCAGTACAAAGGCTCTAAGGGCCACTTTGTAGTAGACGCTCTGTAGCAGGCTTTGAGGACTCCACACTGAACAAGAGGCAGGTCCTGCTTGAGAAACTTAAACTCTACAAAAGCAGGGCATCAAGAACCTTATATATGTGTATACTGTTTCTAAAGCCTGAGCACCAGTAGCGTCAGATCCCACAGAAGCTGGTTATAAATGCTGGTGCTGATGCAGTAGGTCAGGTTGGGCCTGATATTCTGCATTGCTAATTGGTTTACAATGGATACCAGTGTTGCTGGTCTGCAGACCACATTCTGAGCAGTGAAGGTTTGCACATTTGGCAACATGGGCAAAGCAGCAATGAACTCTGCCTCAATGGAAGATATCTAGGAAAGCCACTGATAGGAGGTGACTTATGCAGGATAAAGGGAGAAAGAGCACAAGTCGTAGAGAATTTCAAAGACTAAAATATACAACTATAAAATTACATTAAATGTTTAAGTGACAATGAGCTAGTAAAAGTGTTCGCAGTGCAGAGCACGTGGAAACAGTGTTAGGAGACAAGGTCAGACACGTAACCTAAGGCCACGCTGTGACTGATCTCCACAGCTGTCATGCATCATAAAGTTTATCTCTGAAGCACCATACAGAACTCAGAGGGATACTGGACTTTATTGATTTATTTTTATTGAATATATTTGACATATAACATTGTGTAAATTTAAAGTATATAATGTGTTAATTTGGTAGACACTTATGTATTATAATATGATTACCACTATAGCAATATGCAGCACCCCTATATATTATACAATTACCTTTTTTATTAGTTGAGATAATTAAGTTTTGGTCTCCTAGCAAGTTTGATGATTGGAGTACAATATTTTTGTCTCTATTCATTATACTGTGCATTAGACTTTTTAATTTTATTGAAGGGTAATAATAGAACACCAATATTTTAGAAAGATAATTTTGACATTAGCATGGAGAATGGATTGGGAGAAACAAACATAACCAGACAAAGAGTTATCTGAAATAGTTTAAGCAGGAGATGTTGAAATCTTGGACTACAGCAATGTCATTTAAATGAGGTTAGAAAGAGCAGCCCCTGGAAGACATTTATGAAGCTACATGTGAAAAGACACTGGAACCATCCACCAAAACCCATCCTCCATACTTTCACGGTGTAGCATTATGGCCAGGGGGAGGCTGCCCACTTGGAGACCATGTTTCTTGGACCCCATGCAGCCAGAGAATGTGAACAGAAATGATCTGAGCAACCTAGGCCTTGCTTAAGAGGCCATTTTTGACCCTAGACTTTCACAGTCCCCTCTTCCACGGGCTGGAATGGAGGCTTTGGAAGTCCTATGCTGAAGATGGGAAGAGCTACCTCTTGTAGTCTGACTCTCTAGAGCACTGTATGGGGTAGAGATGCCCAGTGACCTTGGCACTTACCTCAGACTGGCATGACAAAAAATATAAGACAAAACTTCAGTGGATTAAGTCTTACTTATTATGTATATGTACTGTTATGTATCCTGTTCCAGTAGCGTATTTTTTACATTTAGCCCCTAGAGGATTTAGTGACGTAAGTACTTGTGAAGAGTAAACACTAGCAGTTTCTGAATAACTGATATCAACAGCACGGCCCACAGAGTTGATGGTGTGTCCTTATTTAAATTAAAGGAAAGCTAATGAAGTTGTAGGTCTAGAGACAAGATTTGAACTCACTTTTGAGGGATGAAGCACTTGCCAGTCATGCTGTTGAAGATCTCCAGAAGGTTTTTAAGCAAGCACGCCTAGATCTCAGGAGAATACAAGTGCTTAGAAGCTAAGGGAGGTGGAGAATGTACAGGGAAGTGAATACAGGAAGTAGTAGTGAGAGAAAATAGAAAACAGTGTCACAGAACTTTAAAAAAATAGAAAAGACGACAAATCTCATAAAACAATGTCAAGTGAAAAATACAAACCCAGGTGCTAAAGAACTTACATGTTATGCTATCAAAGGTTAAAAGCATATAAAGTATGGCATATGACACTGACTAGGAATCCACACATGTACAGGAGTATACACGTGTACATGCGTGAGAATGGTAAACACCATATTTTGAATAATACTTATACTTCTGTTTGGTCAGGGAGAAAATTACAGTAAGGTGAGGAATACACAGGGAACTTGAATTCTGTTGATAATATTTCATTTATTAAACTGGAAGGGGGAACATGAGTGCTCATATTTTTAAGAGTTTACGTGGTTCACAACAAAATTTTGAAACCAATTAAAATGCTAAAAACAGTTTCACAAAGTAGGATGCGGGAAATCATATCAAAGGAATATGAAGATGGAAAAACAACCATTGGATTTGGCAGGGAATAATTTGTTAATGACACTTATAAGACCAATTTTTATAAGTATAGAGAAACTTGGATTTGATTTTTTTTAATTAAAGGAGTAAAATTCCATTTTTACATTTTAAACATTAACTATACCATATCTGTTGTGCTATTTTGTTATATAATTGAAAACTGTATAATTGTTTCCTAAGAAGAAAAAAATAAATTCTGTTTTCTACAATAATTAGAGGGAAAGTCACTAATGAGATTACAACCTCTCCAATTCACCTAATAAAACATGAACTTCTTGATTAGCTTAGCTCATCATAGAAATAAACCATAAAATGCTAATCATTCATTAGATATTTAAAATGTCTCCTTATAGTGAATAAAATTACATAATTACTAGGGGCAGCCGAATTTAGAATAATGGAAAGTAAAAACTAACTCTGAAAGGAAAACATCTTTTTCACTCAAGAAGCCAACGAACTATTTTCAAAAGAGTATTGCAAAATAATCCTCTTTCAAAATACTTTTTCCTATTTATTCTAGCAATGATGAGATCTGAAGCTATTGCCGATATTTCCTTTCATGGAAGTAAATTGAAAGCTTAAGCTAGCTCTCACCTGAATCACCGATAAAAACATTACATAACTGTAGTATATTTTAGCAAGGAGAGATTACTTTGAGGAAGAACCTGAATTTTTCAAACTCCAGTTGCTTTTCCTCTCATTTAGAATAATAAACACTAAAGATCCTGGTAAAATAAAAGAAAGCAAACTACTAATTTGAATTTGTAGTAACAGAATTTTATACATACCAATTGCATTTCCCAACATTATTTTCTCTTATCAACTTCATTTTGAAATCTCCAGGCCCATGGAAATATCATCTCTCAAGTCATTAGAATAAATTGCTATTATGACTGGGCAAGACTTTCCATTCCCCCTATCATTGGGTAATACAGAGACACTGCTGAGAAGCATTTATGAGATGAAATAGGGACAAGGGTGCAGATTTGCACAAAAAAGAATTGATTAGACTAGATAACTTCTCTGGTCCTTTATGATTTTGTGATTTAAATATAGGTGACAGGAAGAATGCTATTAGCAGCTGGAAAATATTTTAAAACTGGAAGCAGAGGTTTAGATTTGATATTTGGAGTAGTGGGTAGGAAGTTCACAATGCTTGGTGTATGACCAGAAAAACAGAGAATAATCTTTAGTAGGCAAATTAAAACAAAATAGTTTTTAGAGAATCTTAACCTAAATACTACATATGAAACAATGAGCG
This sequence comes from Macrotus californicus, assembly GCA_007922815.1. Lineage (NCBI taxonomy): Eukaryota > Metazoa > Chordata > Mammalia > Chiroptera > Phyllostomidae > Macrotus > Macrotus californicus. The sequence goes on from VMDR010011792.1 coordinate 9,110, forward strand.
TTCTGACAGCTTTAAAAGATAAGTGTGAAATTTTGTAGTCCGTGAAGGTTGCTTCCTCAAGCTCTATGCTGCTGTAGCCGAAATGCCCAAGCAAAGACCTATGCACTAGACTCGACCCCAACATAAAAAGGTCTTAAGCCGTACAAAGGCAATGTCTACAGTGTCTGCCATCACCCAAATAAAATAACAAAGGGAATGGAAAACATGCTGCAGTGACTGCCTGACAAAGCCAGTCCTTAAGATTCAAGATAGGAGATGGGAGCCAAGCGTGTATGGTCATAAATAGGGTAAGCACACATAGAAACTGAGAACTAAGAGGGCATCATAAAGTCTTAAAGACCCACTTTAAAATAAATAAATAAATAAAAACAAATAAATAAATATACACACTTTTAAATCAAATTAAATAAAGATAGACACACACACTTTTAAACTTCTGGAGAAGTTTAAATTATAGTACAAAAAAGTGGCTATGGAAAAAACAGATCTACAGAAATTAATGGAATGCAATAATAAGGAGCAGCAATGCCCTGGCCAGTGTGGCTCAGTTGGTTGGAGTGTAGTCCAGAGACTAAAGTTTCAGGGTTTGATTCCCACTTGCTATGCTTATGACAATACAACCAGTCGGTGTTTCTCTCTCACATCAATGTTTCTCCCTCCTTCTCTCCCTGCCTCTTTCTCTAAAATCAATAAACATCCTGTGTGAGGATTAAAAAATAATAATAATAGGGAGCAGTGACTATGTTGGGAAATGTGCCTTGTTTACTAAGACTGACCAAAGGGAATGCACTTTTGTACTTTTAGACAAAATATGTGCCCCAAAATACCTATCAGAAGAAGATGCACTAGGCAAGGCAGCCCAGTGGTATGACCTAGGGGCAGAGTGATTAGGTCTCTGGGTGGGGAACACTGAATTCCTAAACTGAGGAAAGATATAATTAGAGGATCATTTTAAAAGACCTTGGTGGCATAACACTAACTAAAAAGTCAAGACAGGGAAGCCTTGGCTATAGTAATATTAGAAGTAGAAATGTAAAAAAGTGGTTTATATAATCCTTGTAGAGAGAAAATGAGAGGATTTTCAATGATGAGAACCTACATGCACTGTAAGTACAAAGTCTGTGTGTCCAGCGCCTCAAAAGGCCAACATTCAAAATGTCAGAGTTTACTGATCAAGAAGGTGTCAACCAAGAAGATGAGAAACCTAATCTTCTAGTCCATCTTAAGAAAAACAGAGTTCAGGCTTCTTTCACAACAAGGGAAGGGGAAAAGGGGATGGGCAAGAGATGATTGATAACTGCTGATATCTGGGCCCCAGTAGGGGTCTGAGAAAGATTGTGCTTAGTGTGTTGCCCCTAGTTGACGTGAGTCTGGCCATGAGGTCCCTGAAAATCTTTGATAAACAATACATATTTTCCTTATCTCCTTAGGAGACGCAATGCTGTTTTTGTAAAACTCAAGCCCCAAGCAGAATTCTTCTGATTAATGTATCTCTATTCAAGAAGCTATTAACCTAAAGACCATGGGAACAAAGCAGGCTTGAACAAGATGGAGACAGAGAGGGAAAGCATTTTGCTTAGTTACACATATGCCAGATACTGTATAAAATATTTATATACAGATATTTATTTAATCTCCACAACCACCATGTGGAGATTTTATACACTGAAAGATCACAAAAACCAAGGCACAGAGATATTAAATAACTTAGCTGTCCAAAGCTACAAAAACAGTAAATAGTGGTGTTAGATTTCAAAATTAGATAGAGCTACTTCAAGATTTACAGTCCTTCCACTAATCTTTGTACCTATCTCTCCTACTAAACTTGGTGACTCATGGACATGGAAGACGCAGGAGATAAAGTTACTGAAAATAACCTGGAGATTAAAACCTACGATGTGGATACTAATAAAAGAGAATTGGCCTCCAGGAAATAGATGTTTAGATCATTTCTCTCTGGATCTGGGCCTTGTTCAGTCTAATAGACGTGGCTTATCATAAAATTGTTGCAAGCTTCCTGGAAGTCAAGGAAGAATTCTGGAGGATAATTAGAAACACAGCTGGTCCAAAACTCTGAAACTATTTCCTACAAGAATTATCACCTTTCAGGGCCATCAGATTGGGCCGACCCAGCACTCAAACCACAGCATCTGCTGAGAGCCAAACAGCCTCAGAAAGTCCACTTAGATGTTCAATTGCAGGGGTTGGAAGGACAGACAATGGATCTGATCCACCTCAAACTCCAACTTCTGGTGTTACTGGTTGTACAACCCTGAATGAGATGTTTATCCCCTCCACGCTCAGTCTCCCAGTCTGACAATGGAATAATGAAGTACATCTTCCTAAGAGCTATGATAAAGGCTCAGTAAAATAAAGCAGAGAAAGTAGAATAGTGAGTACTTTTCAAATGTTCCTTCTATAAAAGTGATGATGATAATGATATGCTAAAAATGATAGAAGATAAGTGGGAGGGAGATGAATAGGAGTCCAATTCAAAAGTTCAGAGGTATTCTCTGAACACCTGCACTTCTAAGTATTTGTTAGCCAATAGCCTACTTTCTGCTCAGAAAGCTTACTTTCGATAGTCTAGGGTAATAAACAACATACAATGAGACTCTCTGGCTAGTTTATTCTTTTAAGGAAAGAAGTCTGCTTTCTCCATTAGAGAAATAATCAGGTTTCAAACTTCCTTCCTCAGCAGACTGTCAGATGCAGAGGTTGATATAAACCTTAGGAACATGAAGCCGGTTACACCTGCTCATTTTGTTTTGGTTCCCCACAGGCTTGTTTGCTCGTTTTGGGTACGCCAACTGCCAGTGCTGGGTTGGCCTAAGTAATGGGGGTTGATTTTTATCCATTCTTGGTTGCTGTAGGGAATTGATATTTTAAAAAATTTTGTTGGTAATGATTTCAAAAGTCACTTTTAAATTAGAATAACCTACCTGTATCTATCTGATTATACACATAGCAATATTCAATTCCCAACTTCCAGGGAATTGCCCATGGCTCTATTTATAAGTTAGCTATTTAGAGCATTTTCCCCTTCTCATTTTAAAGTCTTAAAAATAAGGAAGATTAAAAAGGTATGTAGTAAATGATAATTCCTGATTCCAGGAAAGCTGTGGTGAAACAAGGCCTCGCTTCTGACAGCACTGATTGCTACATCCCTCCATGAAAAGCAATGTGGCAACTATGAACAGCCAAGTTTGTTCATTCTCCTTGATTTGCTCTGGAATGGTCAGAGATCAGATGATACTACACCACTGTTTTCTACTGACTCACAAATGAAATATTCGACATAAGAATAATTTAGTAAATTGTGACGCACAAACATATGATTATTCTAATGAAAAATGTAAAGACTATAAAGGAGCATTGAAAATATTTGCTATAACACTAAGTAAAACAGAATACATAAATAGAATATAAAATAATATGTATACTGTGGTTGATACTGTATAAAATACTGATTCTCAACCTGGTATGCACATGAGATCACCTGCAGAGCTTCCTAAAACTTTAAATGCCCAGACTCTGCTTCAAGAGACCTAATCAATTGATCTATTGGTGGTGGGATTGCTGAAAATTTACATTTCCTTTAGATTTTAGTATAATGTTACCAATTTCAAAATACCTTCACATTTTAAATGTTGTTAAATCACATAATTGTTAAGATGTCACTTCAAATGAAATAAAGTATTAAATCTATGGTTTTTGTTTTTCTTTTTTAATGCCATTTCCTTTAGTAAATATAAACCTTTCAACTAACTCACTGGAATAGGATTCTAGAAACAATCCCAATATAATAAAGTTGCTACACTGAATACTCAGTGAGAGGCCGAAGGCATGCCACATCCAAATTATCTCCTCTGTATCTCTCCAACTTTCCAGGCCCTGCTGCAAGCCCCATGCCCAAAGAAAACCTGAAGATGCTACAAAGAGGTTCAGATTCTCTGCCCATGCTTATTTAAACCACAACCTGTTGCCCCAAATATAAGAGGGTCAACAACATTCAAAGGCCTGAAAGTATGCACAAAAAAATTGGCAAGTGTAGTTCAGAACCTTACCTAAGAGTCTGTTTACACATATAAATTATAAAATGCTGAACTAGTAGTGATGTGTATACTGATTAATAAAATCAGACAATTTACTCTTTTGAAGTTAATTTTGGTAGTTTTTCTTAGAATGAAGCACACGCACGTGCTGCACGGTGTAAGGGCAGAGCTCGTGACCCGAAGGCTGGGCTCCACTCCTCAGGGCGTCCCAGTGGGGAAGGGGAAGGTCCTCCCGACCACAGGCCAGTGCAACAGCCCGAGGTGGGCAGCGCATTGATATCAGTAGCTAATTTTAGAACCCCACATGTATTTTTTACTTTGTTCCCACCCCTTTCTCTACCAATCTGACAGTCAGTGCTCATTTTTGCAGTGCTTTTGCATTCCTGAAAGAGTTTAGCCTTCAGACACAATGGAAAAACAAACAAACAAGGTCATAGACCTTGTCACGCTGGGTTCATGTGGCTCTTCTTTGGATTTCTGACCAAAGGCCGTAGAGATTAATGAGTAATATTAAAGTCGAGGGAACTAAACAACTGAAGTTTTAGCCAAACTCCAAGTCACTCAACACAACAAATTTCAAAATAATTCTTTCTTTAACATCCAGGTTCTTTTAAAATGGAATATCAATTATTTTTAATTTTTATTTGTTGTTTTAAAATGGTAAATTACACCCTATAACAACTAATTTAAGATATGTTATCCCACAGTACAACTGAATATACCGCCTTTCCTAGATTACTTGGGAAAGATGGGTATAAGGGCACTAATTGGTAATGGGAAAAAATACAATAAAGATTAAATTTTTAAAAATGCCATCTTGATCAGTTAGTATTTTAGGTGAAAATTCTCACAAATTAATAATAATAAATATTAAAAAGGAAGTTTACGTTTAAATTTTTCAAGGTTAAAAGAAAAAGAAAAAAATTACAAACATATCCAGTTTTGAAGACAGCAAATAGGTAGAATATAAAATCTGTTTTTTCATAAATGTTCTAATATTACTTAGAGAATTTGCCTCTTAGGAGATCTTGAAGGTTATTAAGGTTATTAAAATATAATCACATGACTACTGTTAATTAGAAAGAGGTTTCTTGAAAAACAGGCTGTTTTGTTGTTAATAAATAAACCTAGCTGGTAGATTTAAAGGTCTGTTTAAGGATTATTTGCCACTTGACCTATAAACTTAATGAAAAAGATCTAGCAGCTGCTGGTAAGTGAAAAAGCAATGAGAAATTGGGGAAATATCTCCTTTATTAAATGTTAATTATTAGATAAAATAACCATATCTATACAATTTTACTTACATAATATTTAGTAATACACTTTGACAGTTATGCTTCACTGGGCATAAGATCCAAATTCTTTGGTCTGGAATTGAGGGCCAAGCTGCTTATCACCACATCATAGCTGTGCAGCCTTAGACACGCTAAGTAAACCGAGCCTCAGGTTTGTCACCTTTTAAATAAGAACCGTAAGAGGAGCTCACTCCGAGATGTATTGTGAGGGCTGAATGCAGACGGTCTCCATGGAAGGCTTAGCACAGGGGCTGGCACGGAGTCAAGCCTCAGCAAAGGCGGTGTTACTACTCAGCGAGACCTGGATCCACTGCCACGGCCCCGTCCACTCTGCATACACACTGAACCAAGGATTAGATGTTCACTGTCGAAGCAGCCATGCTAAGAGGGTCTTATTAAATCTTTAAAATTCACATCTCGATGACAAAACACTATGCATAACCTTAATTTGCAAAGATTTATGATGCTGAGGCAGAACAAAAACAGTATGTAGCTATAAACAACTAATTCTAAATATTTTCAAATAAAATGAACACATGCATACTGAAAGTGCCTTTTGGTTGGCTTGGTTTTCCCTGGGGAAACTCACATAGAACCCTTTTCAGAATGAGGCTCTGTAGAAAGGAAGCTCACCCTTTGTGATTATATTTAGACAGCTGCTCTGCAATGGGAGGAGATGCATGAACTGTGATAAACGGGGCTTAAAAGGCACAGAGCTTTAAAAGTCCGAATGGAGGATACCTAGATTTCCTTATCAAATTTACATTTTCTGCAATTGAAAAAAAATAAGACTGAAGACATTTCTTAAAATTTTACTATAATCTTATTACTAAAGGTACTCTACAATTCCATATGTATATCTAAACTATTTTTATGCTACCACTTTTAAAAGTAAAACTTCTATTAGATATAATTGGTTAGCTAACTTGTACCAAATAATAAAAACAAGAATTCTCACTAATAAGGTGGTAAATATTGATATAACAGGAAAATTGTAGTAAAAAGTCTAAAAATTTAGCCTTATGATTGGGTTAGGAGTAAAAAAGGCAATAATAACAGCTTTTATTTGTGAAGTACTTACCATATATCAGTCACCTTGTTGAGAATTTATATGCTTTCTTTGTATTTTATGATCATAACCTCCTGAGATTGGCGCTTTAATTCAACTGCCCACATCATGCAGCTCAGAACTGGCAGAGCCCAGATGGATTTGAACCCAGGTAACTGCACAACAGACTCACCAATCTCATCAATAGGAGGTTGCTCCAAAGGTGACTTTGCACCTCTTTGCTTATGTATAATATGCCCTCTACCTGGGCTAACAGAAGACAGTTTGTATGGGACTTGGGACAGTTATTTTAATTAATTTCTTGACAGGACAAGGGAGGAAAAAGTCTATGATATCATTTCTGATTCCACAAAGTTTATACTATTTTAGAGACATAGAAAGCTAAGACAGGAGAGGCCAAAGTAAATGCATAACTAAAAAAGGGGATATTATACATTATATATTTAACATTTAATATTTCTTACTTAAAATTCAGCTGCAATGATAGTAAAATCATTAATAAAACAAACAAGAAGTTACAAGGTCAACTTTTGTGTCATTCATTTTGTATGTTCAATATTAATAAAACTTACTATAAGCAAAATAAACTTTATTCTCCTTCTAGGTAAGCTAGTATGTAAAACAATATTGTAGACCAATTTTTTAGTTTCTATGGAAATATTAAGAAAATGAATCCAAATCACATCTTAATATTAAGAAAATGAACTCAAATCACATCTTTTCATGGAGTTTTAAACTTATTTATTTTAGAGGAAGGAGGGGACGGAGAGAGACAGAGAGAGGGAGAGAGACCATCAGTCTGTTGTCCATCTAGCCATGCATTCACTGGTTGACTCCTAACCTGGCACACTGGGATGGCCCTCCAACCAACTGAGCTACCCAGCCAGGGCTTTTAATGGAATTTGAATAAACAAAGGTAGTTGATCATGGATTCAGCACAGGAGGCCTGGATGGGAAGGTTTGGGTAAAAAGATGAACTAGAGCTTCTTACAGAGTACAGGAGTTCAAAAGCTAAATGCCTGTCTGTCTGTCTGAAAGAGTCACATGTTGTCAATAAACGAAGGAACTAACCAAAGTTAAAAACAGAATTCTCATTATGCTGCCTGCCCCCTTTTCCTGAAGAACGTCACTTAAAAATAGAACCACAGTGATCTGACAGCCATAATTACTTTCCTTGGCAAATTCATCAAATGTGTTTATGTTATAGTTCTCTATTAAAACTCCTCTATTAGATTTATTTGTAGGACAGAAAACCCATTCATTAGAATTCTATTTTTCAATATTAAATAAGATATGTCCACCATTTAGACTAAGTTAATGTTATCCTTCTTTGTGAGTTGTAAATTTCAAATTTTTGATAAAAATTATAATAGGAAAAGATAGGAACACCGTCAGAAGAACTTGTCATCACCACAGTCAAAAAATAAATTTCTATAAAAAATTAGATTTTCAGTCAGTAGTCAGTTTGTTGCTATTGAAGATAAAAATAAAATTGTGAAAAGCATATAAACACACAAACACTCTAAAAGATTCCTGCCAAGAACATGCAGATTGAAGCTACTACTCATGATTGATTCACATGTTGAGGCTGATATTCATATACTTAATACAAGCTCTTCCTTAACTAACAGCAAAAATCAATGGTATATATATTTACATATACAAAGGTATATAGAAGTATATATACATATTCAAAGGTATATATAAGTATATATATAAGAATATATAGGTATATAGATACTATATCTTTTTTCACAAAAATTAATTAGTTCATATTAACCTATATACTAAAGTATTCAAGAAAATGGTACACAATTTAATTTTCTAACAGAAATTCTTTCCTAAAAAATTATTTGGGATTATGATTTCAAATGAGAGCCTGATTCAAAACACGGTGTTCCCTATTCACCTTCTTCGAAATAAACTTCAGGAAAGTGCAGGCTCGCCGTGCCACCCCCAGAATGAAAGCTCCCTACACTGGGAGCTCCTGTCGTCCCCGGACGTTTTCAGTCGTGGCCACAGAACAGGCCCAACTGCTAAAACATTTCTGATCAGACTCAAAATGTGAACATTATTCATATGCAAAATATATAATTTACTCTCAAAGTTAAATACATATCCTATTAAACATAAGCAAAAGTTGACATTTTATAAATGAAGTATAGAAATAAAATAAACACTATTTAAAAATGATAATTCCATACTCACAGTGCTTATAATCTCAAAGTAGAATACACATTAAGGTAAGGTTTTTCACCCAAGATATTTGTATATATCTGCATTTCTAATAGTCTTCTTAGAAACTCTCAGTTTTGTTGGTGGGATTTCTACTACACCTGACTAAATACCACTGATTTTTGCTCAAAGTGCACATCTGAAAGAGCTTGTATGGGGAGCATAGGAACCAGCCTCACACGTGAAGGAATCATGAGTGGTAGCTTCAGCCCACAGGTTCTTGCTAAGAATCTCTTTGAGGCACTACATCATTCTGGGAGGGCTACTTTGGCTAAAGCTGAAAACATAATCCATAAATCTGGGCACACATCAACCACAATACCTCAAATATGCAGAACATAAAAGAAAAGCAAGGTCCCCAGTGTCAATCCTTTCACTTTGTGGACCTTGGACTCCTCCCTCCTGAAACCTGTCGCTGACCCTTGATATATGACCACCTGCCATAGAGAGCAACTCAGGTTCATCCATAATTTAAATACCACTGGATTTTTAATTTATTTTTTATTTTAAATAGTTGTATTTTTCATTGCTTCTATATTTTAAATAATTGTATTTCTTTAAAAAATTTAAGATAAAAACACATTATAATCATTATAAGAATTTCTTTCCACATGTCAATGGACCATCACATGTATTCTTGAGCTGTGAACTCTCTACTTTGAAGACCCCTGGCACAGAGAATGAAATTTAAACTTCAACCTGTCTTGAAAAGTCCTTCATAGCCAGCTTTGTCCTATTTTTTTTTTCAGTATTTCTACAAAGTTTTTTAGTATTCCCACAAATGAATTTTTCAAGGTAAGAAAGCTGATGGTTATGACAGAACAAAAATCTGGGCAGGAAACAGAGACTATAATATTCTCTGGTTGAAAACGTAGTTTATGCAGGTCAGCAACTAGATATGTAGTAAGCCATCAACCAGACAGACAGTAAGGCAGCTATGCTAACACGCCAAGGGCCTGCGTGAAAACAGCCAGACTGAAATTAGAACATACAGGTTATAGCTCAGAGATCAACAGTAAAAAGAAATCCAGTAAAAGATCAACATGATGACCACAAGGCACAATGGTAAGGCTTCGGGAATGGTCAAAAGGTCAAGGAGTCAGGAATCAGGAGATCCACTTTGACTAGCACAGGGGTTGGTAAAAGGACAAGGAAACAGATGTGAGGCCCAAGCAACAAAGCAATTTGATACTGAAGCAATTTTCAGTGATGGTCAGGAAGTTTCTTACACATTTCCTACTGGATCCTTTCCCAGAACTTGGCTAGTATGACCCTGTGAGTATCATGCAAACGCAAGTTTCTGGAGAAAAAGGTGGAGTACGGAGGAAGGGATCAAGGGAATATTCTCCACTGCCTGGGCCTCTGCCGAGACGCTCTCACCCTCCTGGAGTACTGTCCTCTTCGATTCACCCTTAAAATCACACTCAGGTCCTGCCTCCACCCATAGTCCTTCTCTAACCATCTCATCACATCACTCTCTGAAGTCCTGGAGCAATTATTTTATCCTCAATTTTAACACAACTGTGTCCAGCCTTAGTATTTTTTCTTGTTTCATGTGTCAGCTTCCCCAAATGATTCCAAACACATGGAGGACGATGAATTCATGTTACACTTTGACTTTTAGAAGTTAATGCCTCTTAAATGTTTCTGAGAGTTCCTTGAATGCTGTGATGTCACTCTTTATCCATATAAATGCATAGAAGGGCATGCACACAATATTTAGTATATAACTATATGAGATCAGGTAGTTTACTGGAGATAATTATAATAAAATTCTACCAAAGCAAAGGTGAGGGGGGAAAAAAGGCTCTGTACCAAAATAGAATAAGGGTACAAATTTCTTCACTTGTATGAAATATGAAGAATCAGAATAGTACATATTGGACACTCGTCTTGAAAGCATTGATTACTCTCCATCCATTACCATAACATTTATTTATTAATTTATTGACAAACTCCATAAACACCTACAATATCCCGGCTATCAAACACCTAAGAGACACTGGATTAGAAACTAGATGAAGAGATGGTACAGCAATAAATAAGCATCATCTCAGCCTTAGTAAAACCCAAAGAACGTAAAATATTTCAATTCCCCATAACCAAGCCCAGCCATTTGATATTGGGCATAAAAAAATTAGTAGTAATGCACCAGGCAAAGAAAAGGGAGAAGCTGAAGGTGGCAGCAGAACCCACTGGGAAAGCTAGGACACCAGTGGGGCATGGGTGTGGGGCAGGAGGGAGGCGTGAGGAAGAGAATGGAGGGAAGGTGAGACTGAGCGTGGTGTGTGGTTGAAGCATACACTGTGTTAAGGAGTTTAGACTTCAACTTGGAGGCACTGATGAGTCATGGCCAGTTTTGAAGTAATAAATTAGCAGATTTTACCTGGGTTGGTGGACAAAACTTAATATTTATTAATTTAAGTGATTATTTCATTGCAGGCTGTTATTAAGATAATATGTGAATCTAATCAAAGTGATATGTAACATTCAGGCTTATTCTCTTATTTCACAAGTTAGCTTTTTGGTATTTTTTTTTAATCCAGCTGATCTCCAAACTATCTTGAGAATAATTCAAAACACAGTCACCATTAGGTTAAAAGAGAAATGTCCACAGTGGTACCATTTATTGTATTGATAATGATATGCATAATAACTAATTTGCTGATTAATTTTAGATTATTTCCTAGTAATATTTTCTAGATGTATTGTTTTTAAGATTTTATTTATTTATTTACTTATTTTTAGAGAGAGGGAAAGGGAAGGAGAAAGAGAAGGAGAGAAACATCAATGTGTGGTTGCCTCTCACACACCCCCCACTGGGGACCTGGCCTGCAACCCAGGCATGTGCCCTGACTGGGAATCGAACTGGCAACCCTTTGGTTCGCAGGTCAGCGCTCAATCCACTGAGCCACACCAGCCAAAGCTGGATGTATCTTAAATTTGAAAAAAAGAAGTCCTAGCTGGATTATCATCTGGAAATCACGGACCACAGCACCATTGCTGAAAGGTTTGGGAGGTATGTTATTTGAGAATATTAATTACTGTTTTATTATTCCAGTTTTTCATGTCCCAGTCAATCATTAGCCTATCAATTCTGGGATTTTATATTTAAAAAATAGACAAACAAAAAGAAAATAAACCTTGATCAGTTTGCTTCTCCCTTTAGAGTACATTCTAATATCTTTGTAAAGTATATTTGACAAATGATCCAGAGTCAATAGTATGTTCCAAACAAAACATCATTATCCCAAAATAACAGCGAAAATTACTCAAGTTAAAGAAAATACTGCTATTATTTAAACTTCTAAAGAGTTAGTATAACTGTCCCATTTAAAAGAGAAAAACATTGCTCAACAATTTTTAGAAAATAAACTTTGGTACATATTATAAAACAAACATAAGAAATTTATCTCCATCTGAAATCATGCACAATATTATAATTTATTGGAAATATCTGGGGGTAATGACTTTCAAATGGATGCAGGAAGAATGTTATTAAAAAGAACAAAGATTAGGAAATATACTGTAGCACATAGTCCGGCAGTGGGGAAGGGAACAGTCTCTTCTGATCTAATAGGATTTTTCCATTCTTAACTTGGTTAATCTTAGACACAAAGCAAATAAATCACTCTTGGTTTCTAAAAGTCCATGGTGATACTCAAAGGAAATTAATTCCCTTTGCTAAACGTGGTTCATAAAAACATATTATTGTTTTATAATAATCTTCATTGAGTAAAATTCTAGATTTGTTACTAAAATGGGATGTCTTTTTTTTTCATAAAAGTGGGAATTTTTCCATCTCTTTTCAAAGTTTCTAACACAAAAGTGGCTCTCCAGTCTGGGGAAATATGTGGTGCATGTGGTAGAATGCGGAAAGTCTGTGATGCTGACCTGATGGTGCTCTTGGACAGTGTGGCGAACAGGCCGGCCCGGGAACACTGAAAGCAGAGCGCTGCCTTCCGAAAAACCCAGGTGTGTCGTCACTTTAAAATGCGAGACGGAAAGGGCCTGATTGCTGGTAAAAGTGTGATTAGAATTCTTACCAAACGCAGTCACTACATTGGAATCAAAATGTTATCATCATTTAAAAATATTTATTTTGAATCTAATCGCACAAGTATATAGCGGGAATTGCCCTCTAGGTGTCAAAAATCAAAAATAGTATCACATTTGATGATACATGGAATTCAATGTGCAGAGTAAATATATGGACAGAAAATGAGGCATTAGAATTTCTCAGAGAAAAGGTAGGGCCCTGTAGGAAGGAGGCAACACATGCAATTGGGCTGAGGACAGATTAGCTACAGAAACTCTAACCGAATAAACTATGTGGAAATAGTCTGGCCTTTGGTCAATCAGTAGAGTTTGGTGAAAGAGCAAGGATTTCAAAATCTGTTATAAAGTTCACAAAACAGGTACAATCTATAAACTTCTAGAAGTGGGTGGTGACAGAATTGATGAGAAGCAACTGAGTAATGGAGTATGGCTCACAGTTGGTTCTGAAGGGAACCAGCAACTTGGATAACGGGGGTGTGGAAGGAAAAGAATCAGTAAAGGCTGAATGACTCACGCCAAGGGTCTTCCTGGACTTCTCTTTTTCCCTTACAAGCAGTATCCAATCCAGCATCAAATCCTATGGGCTTTAAAAATAGAGTGCAGAGCTGAAACCTCTTCTTCCCACTACTAATCACCTAGTTCAAGCCATAACTCTCTTTCACTGGGACTCCTGTAAAGGTTTCTGAATTGTTCTCTGTTTCGCTGTTCCCCACCATCAACGATCTACCACAGTCTATCCTCCACCCAGCAGCCAAGACTTTGTCATGACTTCTCATCACGCTCAGAAGAAAACACAAACTGTTTGTCCCAAGCAACTGGACCTTACAGTGTCTGGCCCCTACTTCTCTCTCTAAACTCATTCCTCTCCATTCTCCATCTTGCTTTCTCCAGTCTAGACATACCGGACTTCCTCTTGGCTCTCAAAGCAAAATCCCAGTTAACTACCATTTTGTGCAACACTGAAACCTGGCCATGTATAATCAGTGCCCCTCTTTGGCTAGGGGACTTTCCTATTGAGTTGAATTACAGAAATTCACATTTGGGACTAACAGCAGTGATTTACCTGATTACAGAATAAACACAGCAGTACAGTTTAGGCCTTTTCAAATTTATCTTTGAGCTAAGAACAATAGGCATTTGCTGCTTTACAGAAAGACTTGTAAATGGCCAATGGCTGTAGGTAACCATGTTCCTTCTGAAGCATTAGATAGGTGCATCAACATTGCATACACGGGAACAAACAGGGGAGAGAAATCAGAAAGGAGAAACAAGGAGAGAGATGTATTACAGGTGCCAAATAATACCCCACATACCTTGAGGAGCTGGGATGAGTGAGGGAGAAAGGGCTCTAGTTTGAATCGCAGGTGTGAGCAACAAAGGTCCCGGGGTCATCAGGCATCTCATCGCCACAGACACAGGTGACTGTAACAGACACTTTATCAACATGCCCAGGGTTGGTGGCTAAGTAAGACAGATTCTCAGCAACTTTGCATCCTTTTCCAATATGTGTATCACAGAATGCACCTCCCTGTAAAAACCATGCTATGACAGTGTGAGGATTCCCAAATAGGCCACAGAATCCTATCTAATCCACGATATTGCTGGGATAATGAGTATCTTCTGTAAGGAAGAGGCTGATATCAACTGAACACCAGTAAAATACCAGTATTGAGCTCTATACTTTAGCTCACTGAAAAATCTATTTTATATCCTTCACATATATTTATTAATTGATACTATGGATTAAATTATCTTTGGGGAGCAAGCAAAGAGTCTAAATACTATTTTTTTAAAGTATTTGCATCCTAAATACCCGAGTACGGTTGAAATGCTAAAATGCACAGCAATGACAAATCAGAGCTTAATTGTGTAAGTAGTCTGAGCAAAAGTCATATGGGTTCATGCTTATTCCCAAGGGGAGGGCTCTTGGGGTGCAAAGGTTTGGAGGCAATGGAGGTGGGGCTGGTGATATCACAGCACATGAGAAAGGCAGGTGAATTTCCCGACTTTGGTCCCGATGAATACTTGATTGTATTCACTGCTTAATTCCATTGGCCTGACACTGGCCAGGATCTGTGAAAAATATACCTCCCTGATCAGGGAAGATCAAAGCTAGAATGAATCCAACTGCCTGCTCCACATTTATGAATGCTCACAAATTAATCTGTTTCAAGGACTTAGAGATGGGCTTTTGTCCCATTTAAACTACTATGACATCAACTAATAACTATGTTTTCTACCTGGGCCTACAGGCCAGAGAGAATCTGGACCAAGAACCATTAGAGACCCTGATTTGAAGAAAGTCTAATGTGTAATGCCCTAGTCACAAAGTGGCTGAGCTTTGCAAATCTGAGGTTATTACCTCTACTGAGGAAAAAGGTAGTAACATCTTTGAGAATGGGGGGAAATCCTGTTAAGAAAGAAATTAACCTTGATATTATAATAAAATACTACAAAATTAAAATGATGCTGAAGAGCAAGGGGGAACCTTGAAAGTAAGTTTGCCAAAAAATGAACAATGATTTATTCTGGGTGGGGTTAATATGAAAGACTATTATTTTTTTCTCTGTAATTTTTTAATGTTTTAATTCTTTAAAAAGGTTCTGTTGTGTGGAAATCTATATGCCTTTGCCTTTTTAGTTGAACCATGCTTCTTTTAGGGCAAGGATCCCAGCCCTGGTCCATGTGGCTCAGTTGGTTGGAGTGTCATTCTGAAACCAAAAGGTCACAGGTTCAATTCCTGGTCAAGGCACATGCCTAGACTGCAGGTTCAATCCCCAGTCCGGGGCCATATGATCCCCGGGTCTGGGTGTGTATGGGAGGCAACCAGTTGATGCTTCTCTCTTGCATTGTTTCTCTCTCCCTTCCTCTCCCTAAAAACAATTTTAAAAAAGTTCCTGGCCAGGATAAAAAATTTTTTAAAAAGACAAGGATCACTTATTCACATGCCTTAGCACCAGCACATAGCTGCTGCAAAGAAATGCAGGTTTTAGTGTTGCCAGATGTGAAACTTTCTCGACAATGTTGGTTCAAGTTTTCTGATTTTTATATCTTGTAAAGTAATTTGAATTAGAAAAAAACATAACTCTGAAAGGGGAACAAACAAAACTTCAGGATTTCAAGGGTGATTTTTCCCATAAAGCATAAGGTACATACTTACTTGTTTTGTACACAAGTCTATATTTACATTAAAGTCTGAGAAGTTCAGTTCTGGAACAACAAAAAAAGTGATAGGAGTCTGTATGCAGAAGTCTGGGCATCCAAGCAATGCCTGTAAGAGAACTATTAAACCCCTGTCTAAATGGAGACATCCCTATTTAATGGCAGGCATCGCTAAAGCTTACTTTCTGCTTGTAACAAGTATTCCGTCTTATCTATCACGAAGTCTCTATGACATGTTAACAGATTAAATGAGATGAGTGGAGTGACATCTAAAATGGGAGCTAGGACCCTGGCCAGTGTGGCTCAGTGGTTGCGGATTTGTTTCCCTGTCAGGGCACACGCCTAGGTTGCAGGTTCACTTCCAGTTGGGGTGAGATTGAGGGGCAACCAATAGATGTTTCTCTCTTACATCAATGTTTCTCTCCCTCTCTCTCTAAAAGCATTGAAAAAATGTCCTTGGGTAAAGATAAAAAAAAATTTAAGTAAAATAAAATGGGAGCTAGGTGGTATAACTTCACTAAAATAGTAAATGAAAGATGTGTGTCTTTCTTATATCATGTATCCAACATGAAATTCGTAGTGAGAAAAAGTGCAAGGACAGGGTGAGTCAAAGAAAGCCAGCCAGAGGGATCAATCAGGGCAGGTCCACACTAAGAATTCTCTCTCCTAAAGACCTGGCACCAAGCATCACTCCAGTTGGAGAGAAGACAAGGTTGATGAGGCCCATTAGGTGGTGGGCTTATGTTAGTTGGCCAAAACCCCATGAGGCTAAGATGGAAGCAGCTCACTCTTGGTATCAGTGTTCAGGGGAGGTAGAAGAGATGAGGGAAGAAAAGAGAAGGAATGGGAAGAAGGGAAAATGAGAGTCTGGAAGGTATAGTAAGGTTAACACGCCAGGCCCGGAGGTCAAGGCCTGTGGAGAACAGTGGCCTGAAGTCAGACCCTGGGAAACAAGCAGGAATGCAGGCTCTAGTACAGGGACACACAGACTAAAAACAGGTTCCCAAATCCAGCCAAGTTTTTCCAACTTTGTTGCTTTTGGCCAGGTAGGGGATGTTTACCTATTAAGGGCCAGATAGGGTAGAGAACATAACTACGGAAAGGTATGTAGAGTGATCTGTTCCTAAGTAGAAAGGAAGCTGGAAATACCATCCCAGAGGTTTGGGACTGACCTGGGCAGAGCAGTGTCTCTTCACTGTAGGTGAATAAGACCATGATTCATCTGCCAAGGGACTTGCTATCTGATTTATTTCTGCTGAAACCCAGCATCCAGGAAGTTCACTGTTTCATTTACTTTGCAAACAGGGTATAATCAGGAAACTAAAGAAAGAGTTTTAAAAAAATTGGAGAAGCTAAGTAATTTTTTTCTGAGTCACATGGGGCCCTCCAACTTTATGTTTACACAGAAGTCACAGGCAACAGCAGAGCTGGTTCTAATCTTTAACCGTAGCTGATTTCCAACAAGCACGAACACCACCCCAGTTCCTTTGAGTCAGTTCTTTTCAACCAGTTACCAGCATGTAAACTTATTTAAGCATGCTAAAAAAATCAGACACATTGAAAATGCTAATCCACATTAAGTTGTAAAACTTTACTCAGAAGGCAAGTATTTCAGTTAAACAAACCCCCGTGATGACATTTGCTATGAAGGTGAGAATAGAGTAATGGCTAGACTGACTAAGGGAATTAAACCTGTGAACTTAAACTTGTCCACTTATCAAGCTCTAAAAACTAATTTCTGTGACCAATTTGCAATGCAGGATGTAAGTTAAAATATGTCAGCTGCTTAAGGCAATGAATGAAATGACCATTGAGGACCCAAAAAGGTGACTGAATTGCCAGGTCCTCTACTTCTTGGCTCACGCATAGTAATTAAATTCACCTGAGACTCTTATGTTCTGATTCTGGACAGAAATTGTTATCCATTATTTTGTCTCTGCACAGGCTCTTTAGCACCAAATAGTTAAACAGGACAGAAGGAAATCAAATTGAAATTCACATTACAGTTTATAGTGTTTTTAGGGAATCATGCATTGAAATGTACCTTGGTGAGGCTAAAACTGGAAACACTTACAAAAGTAATAAAAATACACACACAAAAGTGTAGGTGTTCCCCCTAAATTCTCTATCTTACTTTTGAGATTCTTCTGAGCCTAGAGGAACTGGAAAAAGGCACAGGCAATAAAATCCACAGAAGTCATGTTCAGGTCAGCAGGGGCTGGGTGAACAGGGCAAGACAAACTCTGACCTCATCTACGCATCATTTTGATTGAAGGGTCAAATTTAAGAGACAACCATTGTTCCTTAATATTGACATCCCTCATTTAATAAAAATTTACCTTGAAGAAATTCAAGGTAAAGAATGAATTAGGTTCCACATTCCTTCTCAGAAATAGATACCCAGTGCCATTTGCTCTGTTATGTGCTTATTCTCGGGTGAATCTCTCTGTATCAGTTACACTCAGGGAACCTGCTGGATTCTGGGGGAGCCAAAGTGTCCTGCAGACTCAGTGGTTTGCTGCACCCTTAACAAAGTCATGAAATATCAATATCGGTGAAATAAAAATTTTCTTGGGACTGGAAGAGTCAAAACTTCCCAGTCTATTCCATTTTGTCAGCTAGCTGACAAATGCAGTCTCCCCCCTACCCTCACCCTCCAGTGAGTGAGCCTTCAAATCACTAAGCAAAGGGAAGCTATTGCACCTACTCATTTTATCTGCTGCTTTGCTCCGGGATGCAGATAAAATTACATCAAATTATACAAGCATTCCTGATGTTGTACACAGTAACC
>VMDR010011793.1:0-27773 GCA_007922815.1 Macrotus californicus
TAAGCCCATGTAAAGTATGTGGACTCCTACACTATTATCTGTGGACCACTAGAGGACACAGGCCACTGTCCTAGACACCAGTCAACTGCCATTGTTTTTGTGCAAGTAGGGGAACTCTTGCCACATTTTTTATTCCTTGGGAGAAAAAAATATTCAAAATTCATCGCAAATAATTTTCACAAATATTATTTTTGCTTAGCTTGGTTTGTTTTGAAAAAAATCACAAAAGTTTTAAAAAATATAAAAGTGGGTTCTTAGCATGGAACAAATTGTTGTTATATGCTTCTCTTTTATAAAAAGACAATATTTTAGAAGAAAAAAACAAAAGGAAAAATGAAATCCATTTTAAACCAGAAAAAAACACCACTTTATATGAACCATCTGCTGAAACAGTAGCTGGGACTATAGCAGGAAAATGAAAGCGATAACTGTGCTCCATTTCTTCCTACCCATTCTGTTAATTTAAGTCAGCACTCCAGTGGCTCCCTGAAATATTGACGTCTGGGCTTCCAGTTTGAGAACCGGTGTCCCCAGCCCATTTCACAAATCCACGGGCACTGCTATGTTCACCACCCCCAAATGATGATGGGACTTGAGCACGTCTCTTCCAACTTCCTGTCTCACACAAGAGGACAAACTGTTTGTTTACATCTGAATTGACCCAGCAAGGGGAGACTCACTTGCTTAAAAATATCTCTATGGACCTGAGGAACATTATGCTACATGAAATAAGCCAGTCAGAGAAAGACAAACACCATGAGATCTCACTCAAATGTGGAATCTAATGAATCAACTGAACTAACAAGCAAAATAGAGACAGACTCATAGAGAGCAGGATGACAGCTATTGTGGGGAGGGGAAATTAGGGGTTGAGGGGATTGAACAGAAAAGAAAAAGGACTCATGGACATGGACAACAGTGTGGTGACTGCTGGGGGCGGGGGGCAGGGCAAGGGGACTAAATGGTAATGAAAAAAATACAATAAAATTTTTTTAATAAAATAAAAAATACCACTTCTAGGAGTAGGCAGACAAAATTCCCAGATTCTGGAAAGTAGAAGGCAAGGATTCATTAATGAATTGCTGAAGAATTGGTTGGTACTGTTTTGTTGTTTAAGAGATGTTTGTTAAAACAGAAATGCCTTTTATGAAATAAAATACCTTAATTTTCTATCATCTTATGTACACATGTATGAGTGTATACATTATTACAACACTGAATCCTATAAACAAATGCTTATATCCCTACAAAAATTATATATAGGTTAAATATCTGATGGGGAATGGCCCTAGAAGAAAGGATCCTTCTAGGATCCGTATACTGTGGGGTCTGTCCAGAAAGGATCCAGCCATATAATATGAAAAATACAAACACTATTGAAGATACAAGAGACATTGTACGCAAGACCATGACACCTTGCTACCCTTCAAAGTAGGCACCTGGGACCTCACACTGTTCTCCTCCTTCTGGATTGCAGTCCATACACATTCAACATTCTCAGGTGTTCCGCTTGTTGCAGACCTTCGAGAACATGGACCACTTTCAACAGATTCTTGACCATCTTTGAAGCATTTGTGCCACACTTTTATTTGTGCTGCACTCATTGCATTGTCCCCGAAAACCTTCTGAATCACCTGAATAGTTTCCACAGAGGAATGTTCAAGCTTAACGTAAAATTTGATACAGATTCATTCCTCTACTTGCTCAGTCATTTTGAATGCAGTGGTCACACAGTATACACACTCATTGGCGTCTACTGCCCCCACTGACTAGTACAGTGAAGTCCTCATTGTTCACACATGCACATTCCAGTCCACTCTCCTTGGCTGCCTGGTTACATCGATGTCACACAAACTATTCTCATTATATTAACAATGGCTGGACTTTTTCCAGACAGACCTCATAAGTTTGCATTTTCTGTGGCCCTAATAGTTGGGTGAACCATATGACTGATTCTGGCAGGTGGCTGCTCTGACTCTGTTCCTGATTTCCCAAAGAACATGCACCTTGAAAGAAAAATAAACCTTTTGTTTTCAGCCACTGTGATTTTGAGTTTATTAGGAAATAAAATCTAGTCCAAATTAATGTTTAACTGTTACTGAACAAAATGGGGATTGGCTGCCTGCTGCCACGCACAAGCAAATTCTGAAGACAAAGGTTGGTGGGGAAGGAAAGAAATCCTTATTAAAATGTTGCATAATTTGGGAGGACGGGAGATCCCTCAGCTCCAGGCTCATCTCTTCCACAAAACACAAAGACCATCTCTTCCCAAGAAGACTGAAACCCAACCATATCCAGAAATCTGGCTCCATCCTTATCTGACCTTTGGAGCCAAAGGCTGCTGAACAGACAGTTCTCTGGTTTCAGGCTTCTTCCCATGGTCTTCGTGTGGGGCTGGCCCTGCCATAGCAACGTGCCTTCCAGGATCTAGCTGATCCCGGAGGAGAGAGTGTTTCTCTCGTCCCTTGCTTTAAATCCCCTGGTCCAAATTTCCACAGGCTCTGGTAGAGCCTGGGCCCCCAGCCAATCCAGTCCTTTTCCCAGGTTAGACTACCAGGACAGCAACTCCCCCTGCTGCTATGTTGACCTTTATGGTACACATGTGGCTGTGTCCTCTGGTCTCACCTTCAATCAGGGCCTGGAAGGCAGTAGGAGGGCTTTTCCCCTTGTCAATCACTCTCACTAGCCTTGCGCATGCTCATGCAATGACTCCTCCTGTGATGTGGGATCTGCTGTCAGGTGCTGCTCTAACTTGGTTACCTGGTCAACATGGTGCTGCCCCTGCCTGGGAGTGGCTCCCTTCCTCACCTACCTCTGCTCCTGGGGGCCAAACCACCAGTATCATAACCACTTCAGTAATTTTGCAATTTTGTTGAAGGCCTGACTTCCATATAAGACATGAATGTTTAGTCAAGCAATATGTACTGTATTTCATGTGGAAATACGGAATGATGAGGCCACTTTATATTTCTATATTCTTTAACAACTTAAAAACATCTTTACATATATCTCACTTTTTTATAAAACAGTTGCCTTAGAAAACATGAGAAAGTATTATTATTGTCACTGTTTATAAATTAAGTAATTGAGATTAAAAATGGTTAAACAGTTTGCTATTTAGGGGTAGAACCAAAGCTTAAATACTTGGATATACAGTATTATAATTTGTTCTTTTTCTCCCTTTACCACTCTCTTTTTTTACAAAATCATTCTAAGCATTGTGAAACCCCCAAATGTCTAAGTCATGTGCAGTCAGGAAGTTAATAAACCAGATCCCATAATGGGATGCTATATTAACGAAAAGGAAAATTTCCTCCATTAGTATGAAATTCATGACCACTGAGACCTTAATTGTCGAGCTAGGACCTATATATGCACTTAAGGTACATAGTCATTGATTTTCTGCAAGAGGGAACTAGTAACAAATTATGCATATTTTTATTAAAATGTTTGGAAATATTACTAAAATGTTGGTTAAATCATCCTGCAAAGGTAGAACTACACTTTTTTTCTTGAAATTAACACTATGAAAATCAGTCTATTGCAGTGAAATTGAGAAGTTAATGTTATCATCTGTACTGGGTGTCACTGGAACAACCAATATTCACAGAGACTGTATTTCTGTGAATCCTAAGAGAATTCTTGAAAACCAGTAAATAACTTCTGATTATCATGGCAGTAGGAGGAAGGAAGCATTTTAGGAGAAATAAGAAAAGCACAATGTTTTTATTATCAGGAAGGAAAAAGAGGCAAAAATCACAAACACAACGAACCCTGGGCTTTTCCTTCACATTTATCATGCTATCAATGTTGTATAAATTTTTCCTAAATGGATGCTTCTGACTTGGTGTTCACCAGAAATGCTTCCAGGATTTTAGGGAAAATTGTCCATTTTTTCCTTAAAAGGGAATCTGTTAACTCTTTGTAGAAATACGCTGGCACTTCTGGAGGCGAGGCTCCCACTGTCTCCACAACCAGTCAGGTGTGAGTCGCGAAGCCCGCGTGTGCAGCCTCTGTCACGGTGGAAATAAGGAATGATGAGTGAGGTTATGAAAAGGAAAGTTCCCTGAATGAACCACTTTAACATTCTTTTCTTCAAAGACAATCTTGTATTTGCTACCAGCCAAGCCTATTTTTTCACTGTTGTTCAATTACAGAGGTCCCCATTTCCCCTGTTACTCTCCCCTGCCCTACCCACCCCTGCCTCCCACCTTTGATCGCCCGCCTGATGTCTTTGTCCATGGGGGCCCAGCTTATTTTTAAAAGTAGCACTTCTATAGAACATCTCAATTTAAATATCTATTTAAGATTCGAGAGAAAGTGGTCTCTTGTTCAGCATCTTTTCTAGTAAATATGAATTGTGAACAGGAACCAATTAAATATCTGTATTTTTTGCTAGAATTTAGAGTATATCCTTGCACAAAAAAAGTCATTTCAATTTAATTATTGCATGCCATCAATTACATACACACACACACACAGATTAAGATGCCTTTTCATCTGAAAGCTTTAAGTAAGAAACATTTTTATTAATACTAGAGAACTATATGCTAGGAACTGAAGAATGCCCTGTGCCTGCACCTATTTCTTAAAAATCCATAAGGGAATAGCTGATACTTTCAGGTCTTAGAGGGGAAAAATAAGATTTTTCCTGTCTCAGCAAGAACAAGCTGTGAGAATATGTAACTCTGATATTAGCCGTATGTTTCATTTCCCAGCTATTAAGTTCTCCTTCAGTTCAGCTGATCAATCAGACTTTTAAAGTTAGCTAATGTGTATCTGTGATATTGTACATCTCCTGAGGCTGATGGTTCTGAAGTCCTTAGGATGTTAGAGATCCTCTAGGGTTTGGACAGGAAGAGGAGGAGGGAAAAATTCTAAAACCTGGTTCAGTTGCACTTTTTAATAAAGCTTATTGTTCATTAAAAAAAACAACATTTCATTCAGGGGAATGAGTTCTGGAGTACACATTTTCCATAAGGGCCAATAGCTAATAGGGTGTGATTATAAAAGACAAAATTTCTGAAAGCTTTGCTCTGAATAAAGCTTCAGCCAGCCTGCATAGAAGTTTTATTTTACTCTAAGAAAATGATTAGTGAACACTCGTGAGAACAGAGAGTAAGCCATACAGGTAGGTTTGAAGAACTGAGCTAAGTTTACTGAGCAGAGCCCTGAGTAAAGGGAATGTGCCTCCACAATTACAAAAGCTTGCTTGATTCATGTAGACAGTCTCTGAATTACGATGGTTTGACTTCAATTTTTTGACTTTACCATGGTGCCAAAGCAATATACATTCAGTAGAAGACATTCCTTGAATTTTAAATTTTGATATATTGTTGGGCAAGCAATATGCAGTACCACACTCTCTTGTAATGCTGGGCACCCGTTACGGCATTAAACAACTATAGTCTGCAGTGTTGCCAGCGTTTGGGGGGAATACTGTGTTTTGTGTTGTCACATCCCATCATGTGTACAAAACACCCATCTGTGTTTCCTGCTCCTCATGAGAAGAGGAAGTCAATTACACTTGAAATTAAACTAAAGATAATTGCCCCATTGTAGGCTAATATAAGTGTTCTGAACAGAAGTATAAGGCAGGCTCGCTAAGCTGTGATGTTGGGTAGGTTAGATGTCGTAAATGGATTTTTGACTTACAATATTTTTCACTCATAATGGGTTTAGCAGGACATAACCACCCTATAAATCAAGGAACATCTGTAATGTAAATATTCTTGTTTGTTTAATTTAATGATTCTAAGACAATTATTTTCATTGCTTAAATATGGGTTTGGATATAATTTTTAAAAAATGAACAAAAATATCAGAAGTTGTTAGGTTTCATAGATACTCAGAGATTGAATTTGCGATGGCAACCAGTTTCTTGAATTTGTAATTTATTTTTCCCAGGAAGTGATAATACCTTAAGTACAGCAATAAATACTTTCTTTTTCTCACAATAGATGTGGGCTTTGTTTTGCTTTGTTGACAAAGTTATTAGACACAATAAAATACCATCAGTGTCCAAAACATCTCTGTGTTCATTATTGGCAAACCTACCAGAGACTATGTCTTAATAAAAATCGATCATTCAATTTTTGATAACAGTGAGCAAGAACCTACACCCAGAAAATTAAGTGTATATGTAATCTATCCATCTAGATGAGATGGCATTGCTATCATAAGGAAAACAAGGAGCTCTGGGAAAGGCACGTGAAGATACGGGCTTCTGTTCTTTGGCGCTTATACTAACTATACCTGGGACCTTGGGGAAATGCAAGACTCAAGACTCCTTGTTCATAAGGTTAGAACTAAGGCCTTTTCTGGTTCTATATACTGTGAGGCTATGGAGTTATTTTAGAGCTGTTTGAAGTAACCTCACTCTACGGAATTAAGCTCATTAAGATTGTAAAGGCTTTTATTTGATTCATTTGGCAGAATATCATTTGTACTGAGGGGGGGAAATGGCATCAATTGAAATCCCCCAGATCCTTTATTAGCATTCCCATCACTCATTCACTGTATAAAATAAATCTAGATCAATACCTAAATCTATGGGAGGCTGTGCTAAGAAGTATTTTTAGAGGAAATTTATTCATTCATTGATTTAACCAAATATTTTATCTGCAAGTTTTTCTTCAGCAATAATTGTCAGTGAGACACTATTTTCCATAGACTGTATGAAGAAGAAATTCTCCGCTCTCACAGAACTTGTATTGCACCAAATGCTGGTGTGCTTCACAGCAAGGATCCTTAGGGCGAGGTGTCAGAGGGCTGATCTGGCAGTGACCCCAACCCAACATTACTGCCAAAGAGGAGACAGCCATGGCCTGGGCTTGGCACCGTGAAAGGCTCAGTTGCTGAGAATCACCGACAATCAAATTTGGATCATAAGTTTTGACAAGATATTTCCTGATGTCAGTATTAATTATGTTTATCAGGAATAATTGTACCAGGGAAAAGGGATTATACCAGGGCATTACATCCAGGATTTATGTTTTAGGTCTAAAAGAAAGTTATTGATTATTTAAGAATTTATCCTATAATTGTGAGTGTACAAACCACAAATATACAATATTTACACTGACTAGCTCTTGGCAAGAATCTCCTGCCTTTTTTTTTGTTGTTCCTTTGTTTTTTTCTACTCTCTCCAGCTCCAATTTTTTAGCATTCTCTCATTCCTTTTTGAGACTCGGGTACCTCAAATATTCAGTGCCAGAGAAAAAGTTCCGGTGAATATATTCACAATAAGATATCAGAGGATAGGTTAAAGTACACACAAACATGAATGTGAATTTTAATATGAAAATGGAGAAGGAAATGCATAATAAAATGAATATTTCATTAACAGTGAATTCAGGCATTCAAGGAGTGGCTGTTTTGGGGAGAAGAAAACATGTAGGCATCCCTACTTTGCTTATGAACAATGACATTGCTGGTTCCTCCATAATTATTTCTGTAATTTATTCCACAAACTTTATTTGAACACATCTTATACAACAGGTGTATTTCTGTTTTACAGCAGGAGGCAGCCACCGCGCACACACATGCACACCAATGCCTATTCTTGTGGACCTCATAGTGAGAGTAGTAATTGCTTTGGCTTGCCAGTACCTTCTCTCCATCACTTACCTATGTGAGCTACCCTAGAAGAGGCCAACCATGGTTGTTTGCATTCTAGTCAACCATTGTCATGAGTCTAGTGAGAGGTAGAGAGTGATAAACCAATAATTTCCTTTTTGAGGGTTTTGCAAAGTTATTTGAAGCAAAATCACCTTATGCTAGTACCTATAGGAAGACAGGCAAGCTCTGGCTGGTGTGTATTTTCATAACTGCCCTGGATCCGATCTATACTGAGGATTACTTACCTGATCAGCTCTTCTCTTCATTCTTAGGAAAAATATTGGTATTTTATCAGTAATTTCCTATTTTCTACTTTCAACTGAAAAAATTGAATTTTAATAGTGTGCACAGAACTAAGATACTAAGAAAGTCATTATGAATATTATAATGTGTGCCACGGAAGAGAAATTACAGGGAGTCATGGGCCCTTATGAAGGGAGATAAAATAAGCTAGAGGGCTAATGTGTGTTATGTTCCAGGTTGATGAAGGAATGGGACCAAAGATGGTCTTTTCTTTCTCTCTCCCTTTCTTTCTTTCTTCCTTCCTTTCTTTCTTTCTTTCTTTCTTTCTTTCTTTCTTTCTTTCTTTCTCTCTCTCTCTCTCTCTCTTTCTTTCCCTCCCTTCCTTCCTTCCTTCCTTCCTTCCTTCCTTCCTTCCTTCCTTCCTTCCTTCCTTCCTTCCTTCCTTCCTTCTTTCAAATGTGAACCTAGCTCTGTTAATATGGTTTAAGACTCATTTTTTTAAACATATCATTTTCTTGAAACAAATTATGAAACTTAGGTCTCTGAGACCCTGGTCCCTAGCAACTTAGCATCTTCCAGAGTTTTAATGACCATTGCAGTGAAAGGAAGTGAAGCATATTTTATGGTACCACTGACGTTCACCTAATTATAGATGTAACTTCCTCTTGGGAAGCAATTTAGAATTTACAATAATATGAGGAACACAAACTACTCTTTGTCCCTCTTCTACTAATTGGTTTTATCTTAGGGTTCAGTCATAGAATTCCTATACTCTAGTAGATATGAGCTCAGAGGCCTTCTTGTTTCATGGTGAGACAGCAAGAACTGTTCTTTGCAAAGTGTTGGGAGTGAGTGTGTTGGTAATGTGCACCTTCCCTCCTGTCTACCCTTTGCAATAATACCAACTGCTTCAGACAGCCAAGAAAGCAAAGGTGTAATTTGGATTTAAAAATTTGGAGAAAGCTAGACAGTTGTAATCTTCTAGAACACTTGTCTCTTCTGGATAAAACCTGTTTTCTTATGAGAGAGAAATAGGTCCTAGCATCTTTACCAAAAATGCCTTGTGATAAAGAAAATGTTGAGAATAGGAATGGAAATAAAACACCAGAATTTATGGCTAGAGCCATAAAAATATTTTTATTTTCTTTTTAACAAGCAAATTTTTGATGCCTATAGCCATTGATCAGCTTGCATTGTAATCAGTTCGCTTATAATTAGTAAGAGCTACGATTTGTCATGAAACATTAGCTTTATTTAATCCTAACAATAACTCTGTGGGGCAGCCCTTATTACCACTGTGTCTAACATTAGAAATGAAGAAACGGAGATAGTTTACATGCTGCCAGAGCTCACAGAGTTAGTAAGTGCTGGAGACAGGATAGAAAATTCTATCAGATGCTAAAGCCGGTCACCGCCCAAAGTATCAGCCTGCTTCTTAGGGGGTGGAATACAGTTTTTAATATCATGCATACACGTTAATTTATTCCTACATTTATGTTGACATTTGCAAATTTAAAAAAAATGGCTTGTATTGCTGTCAGGATAATAGAGGTTATGGTGAGACACTCCCAACCTTTCTAAATAAGATCGCCTCAAGAGTGTTCCATTCATCAAATCCGTATCAAACTGCTATGATTAGCCATCTGCATTAAGAATAAAGACACTGTTCATAAATTGCAAGTTATTGTTAAAAATATAAGAGATCTGAGAATCACTTCAGAGACAATATTGTTAGTATGTATAAACTACCTCATAGATATGAAACTGGTTGAACCTATTTGGAGAAAAAATAAATAAACTGAGAACAGAAAAGGCAGACTGAGCCATGGCAGCATGAAGAAATGAAATATATACATATACATATATACATATAATTTAGAAATAAGCCATGGAAGCATGAAGTGAACAGCGGCAGGGCACTCACTGGCTGCTCTGGGTGAAATGAATCCTTGCTAAGTAGATTCGAGTGTGAAAGTTTCCTTGGCAAGTGTATCCCTCTAGTCGTAGGGGGAACAACTCAGACACTGTTATCTGAAAGTCACTTAAGATAAACTGACTTCTCTTATTCCGATGCCAAGCTCACTGCTGTGGTTGGACAATTTAAGTATTCTGGTCAGCTTAATGGTTGTGAACTAGTTCATTGATACTCTGGTTTGCCTATCAGCCTCTGTATGCCGGTTAATATGGGTCTATTTCTGCAAACGAGAGAAAGGGAGTTCTCTCTCGCTATGCAGATCAAACCCAGAACGTGGTGAAGTGACCAAGGTAACAGCCAATTCCGGGGAACTTTCTGAATGTCACGGCGTCTGTCTCCACATTGCCCTCCTTTCCCCTTCTTTTTCTCATTGTTTCAGATGCCTGCCATTTGTACATGTCTTGACAACTATATATGGGTGCCCAAACCCCCCAAAACACTTTGGGTAGAAGTTTCCTGCTGACAAACTTTGGGCGCTTCACTCTGACCTATGTTACCTACTCATTTGTTGCAAGAGATTTCCTCTTACTGTCCTCATATCTCACCCACCTGAGGCGTGTATCGACTAGGAACACAAATTCTGAAAAACTTTTGTTTATATACATATACACATATATATGTATACATATAACTTGGAAATACATATATATTTCTAAATTCTAACAAGGATGCTTGTGTAGGGCAATGCAGAACTAAAAAGGGATGCAATGAATTTGTGATTTGCAACGTCATTTTAAGATTTGGTTAATATGGTGGGATTGGCTGGGGTGGGGGGAGAGTGATGGGGGGAAAATTCAAACTGTAATTGAACAACAATAAAGTAATTAAAAAAAAGATTTGGTTAATATTACTAATTATACCTTTTTAATGTGGTATGGTGAAGAAAATAAGTTTGGTAATCACTATCTTTGAATGGTATAAAAACTCTAGATATTGCAGAGAAGCTTCTCCATACTGGCATTTAGTCTTCATTTCGACACCAGCAAGCTCTGTGGAGAAAGCTAATCAAAGGCTATGCGAGCTGAAGCCTAAAGGACCTGGTCCGAGAGCATAGGTCTCTTTTAAGCACTGCCTAAGGGATTATATCTGTTTTTTAAATCATTTTCTATTTTTCAATTACAGCTGACATACATTATTATATTAGTTTCAGGTGTACACCCCAGTGATTAGACATTATATAACTCACTGGGTGATCATCCCCAAAAAGTCTCGCACCCATCTGACACCATACAGAGTTATTAGAATATTATTGACTGTATTCTCTGTGCTGCACTTCACATCACCGGGACTATTCTGTTCCTGTCTATTTGTACTTCTTGATCTCCTCACCTTTTTCGCCCACCACCCTCAATTTCCCTCTGGCAACCATCAAAATATTCCCTGTATCAATGAGTCTATTTCTGTTCTGCTTATTTGTTTAGTTTGTTTTTTTTAGATTCAAATATTGATAGATATGTATTTATTGCCATTTTATTGTTCATATTTTAATGTTTTGTATCTTTACTCTTTCATTATGAGGTGGCCTGCCTCCAGCCAGCCTCTGCCACTCCCCCCCTCACCACCCCCATCCATCCCCCACTCACTCGCGTGCCCACAGAGGGAAAAGGCATGGCTCACCAGTGCTCTGCAGACATCAGCTCAAGTGTGGCGCATTGAAAGGGGCCCTTCATTCTACTCTGCTAATGGTGTATTTAATTTAAAAACTACCATGACTGCTAGTAGCCTACTGCTTCCTCTTCCATCCCTCATAAATTTGTTTTTTATTCGCTGCTGTCTGTTCAGTCAGGCAACTCCACGTAAATGTCGGTGTGTTCCTACAAGTGCAGAATATGTTATGCTAGTCCACAGTAAATTAACTCCACTGTCCACTGGTCGCTCTTTTCCTAAAGAGAAAAAGAGTGCACGTACACACACACGTGTGGAAAGTGCGCCCTTGTGAAACCTCTGAGAGAAATGAAATAAAAAGGGGAAGAGGCATGAGAGTGTTTCTAAAAGTGGCACTTGATCAAGAAGCAGAAGTGTCAGCTTTACAAAATAAAATGGTCTGTAGGGAGGAGCGTGGCTTCTTTCAGAGTTCTTAAAGTCATTGAACCCTCAATTAGCTTGCCTGAAGTTCAGTAAAGAAAATTACTAGAAATGCACTCGAGGTTGACTAAAACGGATTTGCAGAGAGATCTGGAAGTTAAGAAGTGTCCTTCGAGGTAACACAACACAATGTCACATGTACTTTCTTTTGCGGGCTTGAATCAAAGGTAACCAGTAATTCTGTGTTGAAAAAAAATGTCATTTGACAAGTATTAGTCAAACTGAAGGCATAGGCAAAAAATTTATCAAAAGAAAAATAGCTTTTGCATTTTCCCATTTTGTACCAATGTACAGTCACTAGAAACCATTACAGAATACTTGTATCTCAAAACATTATGTCTGCCTTTTCTTAAATTTACAAATGTTATTTGATTTGTCATCGTTTTGATTTTTTTCACATTTATATCACAGTGTCTGACATATCTTGTGTGTTGACTCTTACAGAAAGCCAAGAGACAAATGAAGAATAAAAAAGTGAGGCATTATATCTATTTTAATTGGCAGGTGGCCATGTACCAGCAAAAAAACAAACAAACAAAGAGAAAAGCTTGGATTTATAAAATGGTTTTAAAATATTTGGATTTATTATTTTATTTTAATTTCATAAAAGCACAAACGTTTATGATTTCATTGTGAAAATGAGGAAAAACTAAGCAGGAATATAAAGCAGCTTGTCTATCAATGGGAGGCTGTGCCATGGATGAGAGGACATGGCTTCCCAGGAAAACCAAACTCCTTGCTCTATACCTACCCTTTTTTGTCTCTCTTCTCTTCCTGGAAGATAGCAAACCTGCAATTCTGGTAGCTGATCATAAAAGAAGAGATAAGTTAATGTAAGGTGTTTTCTCAGTAAATAGAACTGTGTGCTCACATCACTAAAGATGAAGCTTTCCACAAAGAATGAAAGGTCTAAGTCTCTTAGTTCCATCCCGAGGTTCAGATTAATTACCCTTTTCAGTCAAGGTCACTGACAGCATAAAGAATTTCCAGGCCCCCTAGAGCCAAGTGTTATCTTTCTCCTACAGAAACCATGGATGCTTAAGTAAATCAATACACAGCAATTAGCAGGTAATAGGCATGATTTTTAAGCAGAAACAAGATATGATGATCTTGCCACAGTACACATCTGGCTAGCCAGGAGTGAACAATTGCTGACATCTTGTTGGTATAATAAAAGAACCATTGCAATATAGAGGGAAAAGGGGTTATCTAAATATGGAAAAATCAGGTTATGAAATTTTTGAATTTTTGCTGTTTTAAAAAAACTATTTAGTGGGACTTTATGTATTCTGGGAATGACATGCCTCTGGAGAAGATTGATTCTGTAGCATTGTATTTTGAATTTTTTTATAGTAAACTTTATTTTCTAGAGCAGTTTTAACTTTACAGAAAAGTTATTGAACAGAAAGCCTAGTTTTGATGCACTTCATCCCCCTGCCCACACAGTTCCCCGTTATTAACATCTTGCATTAGCTTGGTATGTTTGTTACAGTTGATGAACCAATATTGATATATTATTGCTAACTAAAGTCCGTAGTTTACTTTAGGGCTCACTCTTCATGTGGTATGTATGACCCTCCAGCTTTGGTGAATGCACCACGTCAGGTATCTGCCTTTGCAATGTCACAGAGAACGCTTCCATGGCCTTGGAAATCCCCTCTGCTCCCTCCAGTGTCTCTAGAAAAGATTCTGTAATACTGTATTTTTATGTGTGAAACCCTAATGTTATTATATTTTAACCATAAAATTATAATTTATCGGCACTTCAAGACTGATTGAGGAGCTAGACTATTGTGATTTTTCTTCCCGGAACATCTTTAATACTCTTTCAGTACACATCATCTCTATACATTTTTGTGGTTCTTACCATAACAAAGTAAAAATTTAAGACTTGTCCTGAACTCAGGGAATTTGTGATTTAATTCAAATTAAATGAATGGATGAATGTTAAATATTATGAGATGTCATGTGGCAGGCTAGAAAGTAGTAGGGTTAAGTGCTGAATGAATGACAAATAAAACTGGGGAGTGTTCAGTAAAGGGCAGGAGGTTACGAGAGAGGCTGAGCGGACTAGGAGGGGCTGGAAGAGGGGGAGCTGTGGACGGTTTCATAGAAGGAAGGGCATTCAAGGCAGGTAAGAGCTGTGTCGAGGCTTTACCGAGGGGACATTTTTATGTTATGCGGCTGTGGTTCTCGAAGCACAGGCAGTTTCTGAGGCTATCGTTACTCAGTTCTCTTGCCCACATTCCTCACTGGGAACTTGCCAACTTCTTGGTGGCGCTGCAGGGCAGCAAGACCTGCCCCCTCTGCTCCCAAGACTTACAATCTTCGCCTCCTCAGATCTCTTGACTTCAGCCTGGAAAATCTCTCCCCAGTTTAGAAAAGCCTTTTGCTTCATACTGCGATGCTCAGAAATTGCAACATGAGCTTAAGCTTTCGGGGAGGAAAAACTAAAAGAGGAAGTAAATATCTTTTTTTTTTCCCCTAGCCTGTTTCAAATGCCCTCTCAGGCAAAGTAGTTCAGGGATCTCCGTATTTGGTGTGGGCAAAAGGAAGAAAGGGAAATGCAGGAAAAAAACAACAACAAAATTTAGGTTAATATCTAAGCATCCTGTCTTATCATACAAATCACCAACTCAAATCTCTAAAACTTGTTTCAAAATTAGTGTCAGAACCAGAAATGACTGCTGTTACGAAGACACATCTTGTTCCCATCTCCTAGAAAGGTTGAGAACAATTTCTAACAACAACACGAACCAAGGACTGGTGAATGAATAAATCCTATGAATAGCTTTAACCATGGGGTAGCCTAAGGGTCAAGCAGGACAGGTTTACCAAGGAAGCCCCAGCCCCACGGCTGGTGAGTTGGCCTCAGGGGGATTCAATCAGTAACACTTGCGGTTTAAGGCCACAGACTGAACTTCACAGGAAAGCCGATGCAGGACTTTAAGTCAGGGAGTTCAATTACACTAGGAATAACAATAAGTATTCTAGGTCCACTGGAGCAGTTTGCGACTTGTGGAACTTGAAGAATTTGGTCAAATAACATGAGGAGACAGTAAAAAGTCTGTGTTGTGACTTTCAGGGCACACGCTCTGCCCCTTCATAACCCTACGCCCCCACCTCTGTGCAACTGAGCCAGGGTAAGAGAGCTCCCGAAGCCAGCACTTGTCATGC
The DNA here is from genome assembly GCA_007922815.1 of Macrotus californicus. Classification (NCBI taxonomy): domain Eukaryota; kingdom Metazoa; phylum Chordata; class Mammalia; order Chiroptera; family Phyllostomidae; genus Macrotus; species Macrotus californicus. The sequence goes on from VMDR010011793.1 coordinate 15,101, forward strand.
CAGGGCAGAGAAATCAGACATGTTGGTGGTGAACTTGGGGTGGAAGAGCAGAGGTTAGAGATATTCTGGTTAAAGGGAACGTATTTCTCTACTCCCAGCATTTTTTTCACACCAAATGTGTGGGTTTTCCACATCAAACAATTCTCCACTTCTTTGTGGGCACAACTGGGTGACCTACCATTTAATTCTTTCTGACACTAACTGCCCGGACTTAGCACAGACTCCCCATGTGAAGGGCTCAGTCCCATCACACTGCTCCCCACCATTCAGACACTTGCAAGTGGTAGGGCCCCAGATTACACCCACTCTTCTGTCTGACTTGTCTGCACACTGGGCATTCCTAAGACATGCTCCTCGGGTTCAATAATTTGCTTATTAAGCAACTCACAAAACTCAGGGAAACACTTACATTTACTGGTTTGTTATAAAGGATATTTTAACGGACACAGATGAACAACCAGAGGAAGAGGTACACAGGGTGAATTCCAGAAGGATGCTGAGCTTAGGAACCCTGTCACTGTGGGGCTGCAATGAGAAATGCTTCCGGCATGTGGATGTGTTCACCTGCCTGGAAGCTCTTGGAAATCCTGTCATTTAGGGGATTTTATGGAGACTTCATTATGTAAGATAGATTATTAACTCAACCTCCAGTCACTTTCCCCTTCCTGAAGGATGGCGAGCACTGAGGCTGAAAGTTCTGTACTTCTAACCATGGTGACCACTGCCATCCAGGAGCCCACCCAGTCACCTGGATGGAACGAAATACCCGCCTATTACCCAGGAAATTTCAAGAGATTTAGGAGGTCTGTGTCAGGAATCAGCGCCAGAAAACAAATAGAAAAAGAGATGCTCCTAGCACCACTACCACTCAGGATGTTAGAAGGGTTTTAGGAGCTCCGTGCCAGGAATCCAGGGCCGGCAGAGACCAAAGGTATGTTTCTCATGTCACACTGCTATGCTTGTACTGTGTTTGTCTGAAACAGAGAAGAAATGCTCACTTAGAAAAATAATTTCCCATACACTCAGTCATGTATTCTTCAATATCTATCAGACTGTCTAATCCTCGCACACTGCCTGATAAAAAAGTGGCCACTTGGTAAATATTTGGCAATAAAATTCGAGATTTAAATGTGGGTGTAATTCATGGAGGGGTCAAAGTCACAGTTTATGGATAGGGGTTTTTTAGAAGGTTAAAACAACACACATCTATTATCTCACAGGTTCTGTCATCCAACTCCAGGCAGGGCTTTACGAGTCCTCTGCTATGCGCCATAAGGTGACAAAATGTGAGTGGGTTGCAGTTTTTTCGGACACAGGGGTCTTTTTCAAGCTCACATGGCTGTTGGCAGAATTCAGATCCTTGCCGCTGTAGGACTGAGGTCCGCCTTTTGTCTCTCTCATCAGCTGGGGTCGCCTCTCACCTAGAGGCTGCCTGCAGACCCTTTCATAACCTGGCAGCCTATGTCTTCAAGGCTGTTGGGATAACTATTCTTTAAGGCTTTCATCTGATTAAATCATGCCCACCGAGGATAATCTCCCTTTGATTAACTCAAAAAACAACTAACTTGAGGAATTAATTACATCTGCAAAATGCTTTCCCCTTTGTCACACTCTCCTCATGTCATTTTAGAATTCAGCCTGGACCAAGGAAAAATCAATTGTCCAAAGTTTCTCTCTGATTTCAGCTTGTAGAAAATATTGCAATATTATTTAATGTTATTGTCATTTCTAATCTTTCATCTAAACTGAGATACCAAAAACACAAAACATTTGCAAATTTCAATCATATAACCAGGTATCATCAAATCATCTAAATATTAGGGAATAAATAGGAAGCACATTAGTCTAATTCTTTTTATCTATAATGTGTTCTCCATTGCTCAAATAAGTTTTTCAGAAATGTAAGCATGCAGTATTAAATGGAAATACTTACAATTGGTTGAAACAAAAAACATCAGGTCAAGTAAACAATTTTATTTATATCATAACTCCCTTTTTTCAGATCTGAGGAGAACATGCCAAATGTAGCATTATTTAGGTCATAAACACTCAGCTGTTTCTACAAATACTACTTGAATGAACAATTCGATCTGTGAAAAGGCAAGTTTAGCTCTTTTCTTGATTTAAAAAAAAAATTGGAAGCGTTCATGCATTAGGTAGAATATATTTCCTGAAAATACTTTTACACTGTTCTTACTGTGGAGTACTTTATTTTTCCATGGGGTAGGGGAGGTAATTTACACAAGTTTTAATATTATCTCTTTAAATTTTTATATGCCCAACCTGCAAAGAATGAGCTTCCAGCAAATAAAAGTATGTCAGTGGGGAAACTCACAGTGATTGTTCTCTGCTGGAGGGGTTCAATAAGTGTAGAGTTCCAAGCAGGCTGAGGCAATGAACTGGAAAAGACTAAGAGAATGTGAGGGTGAAATAATCTATTTTCTATCACCGACTGATCGTGTCCCCAGTGCCGTCCTCTGGAAGCAGCAATGAGGTTAGCTTTCCTATCCCTGCCTTTCCAGCAGCTGAGAGCAGGAGCCCTCACACCAACACCTGCCCACAAATCAGGGCACTGCTCACTGTTAGTAACAGGATAAGCATGTAACCTAAGAGCCCTGCTACCACCTGTTAGCTCTTTCACGTGAGGGTTTCTTCTAACCTGTAATACCTGCCTCATGGGTTTGTTATTGAGGTTCTAACAGGAGGATAGTCACAGGAGTGTTTTGTAGGTATAATCTATATAAATGCTAGTTATGTATAATGTCTCAGAAAGTACACAAAAATGTATGTGTGTATGCATATACATATACTTACATGTTCATATACACACCTATTCAATTCTTTCTCTTCACAGCAAAATCATTTTTAAAAAGCTGTTGTCTGACAATAATTCTGTGACCTTACATAGTGTCTTTCACCCTGTGTACTTTGAAAACTTTTTTAATAGTAAAATACAATAAAATTTGAAGTCTGTAACTCTCCAGAAACTGAACTAGGGACTTTATCTGAAAAGTAAAGAGGAGCCATTGAAGTATTTTAACCAGGAATAAAGTATAAAAATGTTTTTATTTTCAGCAATACCCCTTTTTTGATGTGGATTCAAGAGAAAAGGGTCAGGGTGGGTGCAGAGATCCTAGTTTGGAGTTTCAGCAATACTCCAGAAATGAGGCCAAAGGCGTTGGATGACCCAGGATGATTGTAGTAAGAGGAAAAGTTGTTGAAATCATGAGCTCCTTACAGAGAAAAGTTATTCAGTCTGTGGTAGAGGAAATAAAGAGGAGATGGGAATGACGGAAATGATCCCCAGGAATCCCGCCTGTGAACAGTGATGGGAACTCTGACATGGAGCAGGGTGGGGGAGCAGGAGGCTTGGCATGGATCTCTGTCTCTCCTCTACGTGGCTCTCTCCTGGTCTTGAAAGGTTTGGTAGAACATAATTATTTTTATTTAAAAGCCTGAGGGTTTTCAGAGACAATGAGGACAGAGCCCACACCAGAACCCAGGTGACTTCATTGCAGTCCTCTCTGCCAATGAACCGTCATGTCATTGAGTTTAAATAATTGCTGTTTTGAACTCGAAAAGGTAGGTACACCCCCATGACTACGAATCTTGAACTAATCCATGAAAAATTTTATGTTAGTAAATAAATTCCTACATAGATGTCAAGCTCCAGATTGTGTTTTTAACTATCCCAATCCTAAAGAAAAAAAAGATACACACCCTTATGAGGCTTTTTCTTTTCATTTTAGATTCAAGAATAATATCCCTCCAAATATAATTCGCTGTTTTCATTTTCATACACCTATCTAAACAGTCCCAAGAATTCCAAAGAATGGAGAAGAAAAACTGAAAATGGGTAAACATTGGACAACAATAGCCAGTACCTAAGCTGTGAGAGTAGAATTGGATCTCATTATACAATATAAAAAGGATTACGAAACCCACAGCACAAAGGAGGACTGTGCCTTGTCTTTCGATGTGCCGGTGTTGTGAAACCGCAGGCAACAGGAGCTGCAGATGTAGCTCAGAGGGGCTCGATGCAAGATTGCAGCAGGGAGCAAAATGGTACAAGCAAAATCCATTCTCATGACCAATGTATAATTTTATTGTCTGTAGATGGCATAATTTTTTGTTATCAGAATTCTTCCAACACATCACATCAAAAATACAATTATAACTGCTTTATAAATTCTCTCAAGATGATAAAATACCAAACGCAGCAAATGATTTGAAGTGAAGGAGGGGGCTGAGAAAGTGAATGGTGGTCACGTAGTATACGGATTGTTACCCACTCTCCTACCCTTCTGGTCCCAAAGAATACATGTTCATCCTTAAAGACAAGTACTGTGGTCTAATACAGAAGCATTTTTTTTTAGGTTGAGGTTTTTAATATGCTAGGTTTTTTCTCATGAAATAGGCAATCCCTTAAATTTTGTAAAATGGCATTTATTCATTCATTTCTTTAATACATTCTGCAGTGTATTTAAAACTCTTGCTTAGTTCTATGCAGAACTTAATATATGTAAACATGCATCACACTTTCAAAAGTGAACAACCATTTAAATTGGTATCATATCATATGTGTATGTAATAGATATATAATTATGTCACTAAACCAGATGGTCCTACACACTGAGAATTTATTTATAAACACCTAATACCACAGTACACAAATAAAACATTTTATTTATAAGCAAGTCTCTTAAGCATGTCACAGTATTTATATGCTATTTCTTTTTCTTAACAAGTATTTGACCATTTAACCTTGTAAGTTTAATTTCCTCTATTGATTCAGGCAGTTTCTATTCTCTTCTGCATTTTAATGCCTATTTTTCTGCCACAAAATAAAGCAAAAATTTATTTCATCCTCTATAACATTTTTGTGTTTATTTTATAATAAACAATAAACTTTAATAATTTTGCTGAAGACATTATGATGAAAATGGGCATTAACTTGAACATTGAATTTCCTTTTCCCCTGTAATTTATTAAGCAGTTACTTGCTTAAATATAGGAAATGGTATGTCTCTTTATTGTGTCTGCTACCAGTATGAATTTGCCTTCACTTGCTGAGTAGTAGGGGGAAAGTTGCTTAATTGGTCTTAAATTTAACTTGAACAAAAATGTATGTCTTTTTATGTAGTGTTTACTTTCTTTAGATAAAAATTCTCAACTTTCAGTCACCTCCCCACCTCCCCTCATTTCTCTAAGATCACTTAGTTTAAAGGAAAAGTGGAGCTCAGACCTGGCCTGCTTTCCGAGACCTGTTCTGCTCTGCCCCTGTTTACCTGGTGGCTGTATAACCCGTTGTTGAACACTTTAGCTGAAAATCGTGGTGACAGGCTACCTTCCTATTTTCAGTCTTTCTCCCCAACTAGGAGCCAGCTAAAAACCCTTACTTTTTTGGTGGGGAGGGGTACAGAGGAGATCCTGAAGGTAGAAGCTGCCTAAGAACTGAGAAGTATAATAGATGGGAAATGCCAACTTTCCACTACTGAATCTACAAATGCTTCTGCACCTGGCTTTTTTCTTATCTGTCTTTAGAAGCACCTGGAGGACTTGCTCAATCCAAGGTGTCTGGGTCCCACCACTGGGCTTCTGCTTAAGTGGGTTTCTGATCCGGCCAGGCAATTTGCATAGCTAACATGTTCAAGTGATGCTAACGCTGCTGGTCTAAGGACCTCACTTTGGGAATCGCAGCAATGAGGAAGTTGAACTGTAGCAGAGACATGCTGCATCCCCTCCTTTTCCATCTTCTTAGACATGTTGCTTCTTCAGTTATTCCTTCTATTTCTCTATTCTTCCATTTCTTTCTCTCTAGAGAACCATTTGAGTCAGAAAGGGACATGGCCTACTCTGCGTCTCAAAAGTAAACAAAACAAAACACACACATAACTACAAATAGCTTTCACAGATCTGAGAGGTATCTCTGGCTACCATATGATCTCTAAAAATCCACACTTTTTGGAGGACTAGCCATGCTGTAGCTCCTTTTAATTGTCCTGGCTTTCAACAATCTGCACTCTGCTGTCATTGCTTTGACTACTGTCTACTAACTGGTGGTCTGGTGAATCTCAGTAAATTTGATATTTTATGGCACTATTTTACAGTTCATCTTAGCTAAGAAAAAACTACTTTGAGAAGAAATGAAAATTTTAGGGAATTTTATAATTTGTAGTTTCAGGTCCCAATTTGTTTTACCGTTTATAGGTTGGATAATTATGGGCAAGTGTTTAGTCTCTGAGGCTCAAGTCCTGTTAACTGGAGTTAATGATGTCTATTTTACAATATTATTTGAAGGATAGGGCTGTTGTAAATATAATACCTTGAATGGTGCCTGGAATTTAAGTGGTAGCTAATAATAATAACAAATACTAATCTAACTTTGACATCTAGGACATAGAAAAAACAGATTATTTTAAGACTATGCTTTGTCAACACCTATCAGAATGCAAGAGGGTGCTAGTATTGATTTTCTTTTTTTTATCATTTTTTTATTAATGTTCAAATACAGTTGTCTCCATTTTTCTACCACCACTTTCTCCCACACTACCTACCCTCTCCTCCCGCCCTCAATTCTAACTTTAGTGCTTATTATGTGTAAATTATAATGAATGAAAAGAATGGCCTCCTATGAATTAAGTGCACCATTTGTTGGAAAAGACATTTTCTCATCTAACATCTTATAGACAGGTCTTGCTGACTCTTGAGACACTAGAGTTGAAGAACTATTTTATTACCCAAGAATTCCCCAAAGGGATTCCCTGTGTGCTGCACATATTTCTCTCTATAACCCCATTGTAAACATAACCTTTTCTTTTCACGATCCAAGTCAATTGATGGGCTCAACAGAATCAGTTCATGTTGGACGGTTCTGGCCATATGATCACTTAAAGACCTGTGGTCAGGCTCTCCATCTTTGCCAAAATCCAGAAACACTCCAGGAACTATTTTTCAAAGAGTCAACCATTCTCCTCAAAATATGGTTTCAGAATCAAAAGAGGCCACACTTATTATCCTATTAGGGTTGCCATAAACCCAGGATCTTATCTTGTCTCACCTTAGATACCTACCACGTCACAGGGACTACTGGATCGTATGCCCTGAGCACCTGACACCTGCACTCCAGCCTGAAACTGCTGCTGGACTCCTGTGTTCTAGTCACAGTTGGCAGTTTTTCCTGTCTCCCAGTGTGGGGGCCAGAGAGTAACAACATTCCCAGGTGTGGCATGTGCTGCCTCCAAAGCCTAATGAGCCTTACCAGGTGTTGTGCTTCCTTCCTGTGCTGGGAGACGTGAGGTGCAATAATTTGTTCTGTTCTTTAAACAGGTTGGTCCAGCATTGCTCAGACAATAGGATCTTTAAAAATTGGAGGCTACAGCAGGCCCCTGAAATTTTGTTGAGTTTATTTCCCACCCCCTAGAGCACATCTATCTTGCTAAAGTCTCCAACACCCTTGTCATTTCTTGTTTATTTGGTTCTGTTAACATGATGTCATCAGTACAATGTGCCAGCAGGATGTTCTTCCTGATGTGCACCCAATCCCAATTTCTTTGACGGAAGGAGAAAGCTTTAACACAGCCCTGGGACAAGACTGCAAAGTACAATATTGTCACCTCCAAGTGAATGCAAATTGTTTCAGTTCTTCTTTTCTGAAAAGGGTGAAAGATAACATATTTTCTGAATCAAATGCTTTATACCCTGTACTGAGGCTCTACTTACCTGTGTCAGCAAACATAGCATATCTAGCATAGCAACCTTAATGAGGGCTACAACTTAATTGAATTTGCAGTAGTTGACTGTTATCATTCAGGAAGCATCTAGCTTTTGTAGGAGGCCAGACTTGAGATTTAAGTAGAGAGATCAGGACCACTGGCTTGCCTCCTTTAGGGGCACTAACCTCTGGCATTCCTCATTCCATATGATATTTATTTTGTTTTACAGTCTTGGCTGGCAGATGAGTTTCAGAAGCCCTGCTCGACTAGGATGGGACTCAGGCAAAGGAAACTGTACAGGCTGTGCTTATTATCAATATGTTTATTTCAAGTGTACAACTAGGGAATGAGGACATTCCTGGGTAGGTAGATAAGCTGAGTGGGCCATCATAGACCAGATCAGGGCCAAGACTCCACTCTATACCTGTCCCTACATGCTCTTTTATCAAGATGGGCTCTCACAACACTTCTGTTCCTCAGGGTTTGATGTTAACAAGGATTTTGTGACCAATGACTAAGAAATGTTTAGGTATTCTTTTTTGCTTGATGAATAGTTACGCTGGGATGGAAATGAGCATCTAAGAAGTTTAGTAGGGAGTGCTAAAATCAACATCTCTGGAATGGCAGATAACAAAGCGAGATTCGGGAGAAGTTGGGCTGTGGTACAGTGTCAGCAAAGACCACAGCTGCCCCTCCAGAGTCCTTCCTTGTTTTCCCCGACTGTGGCCAGGATGCAGGCCTTTATACCCTCCAGTCAACTAGTCATTATGCAGAAGCTTTCCGTGAGAAGGAGATGTGACCCTGAACAAGGCAGCTCTCCATCTGAAGGTAATTTCTGAGAAAGCCGATAACTGAGAGTTGTCAGCCCACAAGATTCCCGGCAGATGAGGAAAATTTCCATCTCTAAAAATGGATCTGTGTGGCACATCACACTACCCCTGAATCTTCTATTATCCAGCTGTGGGAAAATGTTGGTGCTAGAAATATACCAGGTGCTCAAAATCATTAATAGAGAATAACTAGGAAACCACCTTCAAAACATTATCTCTGAACAGCTGGCTACACTTGAACTTTTATTTTTCTAATAAAACTGCATTTTTGTCTTAATTTTTACTTCTTAATATTGTGGTAAAATATACACAACAAAAACTTACCCTTTTAACCATTACTAAGTGTACAATTCAGTAGTGTTAAATACATTCACAAGTAGGGATCTAAGGTGGCAGTGAAATAGGTAAAAGTTACACTTACCTGCTCCCAAGACCATATTGGAATTACAAATAAATTCTAGAACAATCAACCAGGATAACCATCTGGAGACTAGCTGAATGCCATGCAGTGAAATCTTCTGGCTGCAGCTAGCCTGGGCCTGCATCCCAGTCTTCCTTGATAAACTCTTGAGGAAAGCCAGGCGAACTCAGGCAGTATTAGAGACACACAGGGAGAGACTGAGTTATGTGGTTTTAGGGTGAAGGCCATTATTATCTTGCATACCGGACAGATACCACTGTTTCAGGGCAAAGCCCACCCTGCATGTGGCAAAATCTTAATCTGTTTCAAAGTGATGAACTGCACTGGCTCCATTCTGACAGCTCCCCAAGACCCCACTCCACCAGAAAGTTTGCAGGCACAGAGTTTGCATGGCCTTGGTGTACCCTGAGACTTCCACTGAGTGGCACCAGACCCAGCACTAGCATCAAGCTTGAATCTGCACCCATCTGGTCAACTATATTTTTACTTGCTTGTTTGTTTTGATTAGGTTCCACTTATAGGTAAGATCATATGGTATTTGTCTTTCACCACCTGGCTTATATCATTTAGCATAATGCTCTCTAGTTCCATCCACGCTGTTGCAAAGGGTAGGAGCTCCTTCTTTCTCTCTGCTGCATAGTATTCCATTGTGTAGACGTACCAATTTTTTGATCCATTCATTTCCTGATGGGCACTTAGGCTGCTGCTAGCACTTGGCTATTATAAATTGTGCTGCTATGAACATTGAGGTACACAGGTTCTTTTGGATTGACTGTTTCAGAATTCTTAGGGTGTAATCCCAGCAGTGGAATTGCCGGGTCAAAAGGCAGTTCCATTTTTATTTTTTTGAGGAAATTCCATACTGTTTTCCACAGTGGCTGCACCAGTCTGCATTCCCACCAACAGTGCACTAGGGTTCCCTTTTCTCCACAACTTCACAAGCACTTGTTGTTTGTTGATTTGGTTATGATGGCCATTCTGACTGATGTGAAGTGATATCTCATTGTGGTTTTAATTTGCATCTTTCTGATGGCTAGTGATGCTGAGCATCCTTTGATTTGTCTCTGGGCCCTCTGCATATCCTCCTTGGAGAAGTGTCTGTTCAAGTCCTTTGCCCATTTTTTAAATTGGGTTGTTTGTTTTCCTGATGTGGAGTCATGTGAGTTCTTTATATATTTTGGAGATGAAACCCTGGTCCAAGATATCATTGGCAAATATATTTTCCCATATTGGTTCTCTTTTCATTTTGCTAACATTTTCTTTAGCTGTGCAGAAGCTTTTTATTTTGGTGATGTCCCATTTGTTTATTCTTTCCTTTATGTCCCTTGCTCTAGGGGACATATTGGTGAAAATATCGCTGCGTGGAATATCTGAGATTTTCCTGCCAATGTTTTCCTCTAGGATTTTTATGGTGTTGCAACTTATATTTAAATCTTTTTTCCACCTTGAGTTTATTTTTGTACTTTTATAGCTTACAATAAGATTACCACTTTGTCTGTTTTTGAATTGAGTTGAAAGGTTTTTTTGTTGTTTAATTGTGGAAGTTTTATACATACTCTGAATATTAATCTTTTATCGGAGATATTATTTACAAATATATTCTCTCATTCTGTGTGCTGTTTTCTCACTTTTTCACACTGTTCTTTGAAGCACAGATTTTTTTATTTTGATGAAGTCTGAATTATATATTTATCTGTTGCCTTTGATTTTGGTTTAATAGCCAGAAAATCATTGCCAGGTTACTTTTTAAATTTTCATGACACTCATGACATGCTACAGTGCCTGGTTTGTTTTTAGGGATACATGAAACAGGGCGATTTCATCACTAATGGAAAAATAGGCAAATATTTTGTCTTCCCAGATCTCAGTATAATTTACAGATTAATCGTGCATCACAAACACAAAGTATTAAGACTGGAGAATTGTTTTCTCTATATTACTATTGATCTAAATCCACATGAAGCAAACAGGCATTAATTTGAGGGCAAATGGGTGTCAGAAGTGATTTATAGATTTCATGGAGTGTGAGGAAGTGGGCATCATTATCTAGTACCTTTTAGGAATACTAAGGATGAAATTCTACAAACCAGGCTACAAAATGCAAGCAAATATTTCACAGAAGCAAATATTGACATAAAACCAATATGTCTTGTTCTTAAATGAATTATAGAGACAAATCATGGATATTATTCAATATCACTGCAACAAGCAAGATAGTCTCACCAAAGCTACAAAAATATAAAAATCAGCCATATAACCACACTAAAAAGAGTTTAGTGCAGCATATACAATACCACACATACTGTTCCACTTTCTGATCTGTGTTATTATCTCTGCACCTAGAAAATAGTACCAATGTCAACTGCATATGTGATCCAAGCAATGTGCTGACTATCTCTCGGGGCTGAGATAAATCAAGGGGTTTCTCAAAGTGTTGGAGCAAATCTCTTCAACATCGCCATTGTCTGAAGGATCAGGACAAGGCTTAAACTATAGCACTGTGCAGGCATCAGATAACCACGTAGTAATGGGAAAGGCCTTCCTGACTTAAAGGCATATTTGTACTACAAATGTTTGCATTTATTAGGTTGAGGGTAGAAGTTTTGGTTGTTGACCAGGTTGAGGTCATAGGGTGAGATTAGGTGTTTGGAAGGAATGCACGTACTGTTTTCATTATTGAGACAGTACAGAAAACAAGCTTTAAACAAGCATGAAGGCTTGCAAACACATGGTAAGCTTGACTCACCCTTCCTGCCTACCTGTTTTCCCTTATCCATTCATTTTCAAAACGAAATGCAATCTTTGGACTATTTTAGGAAGTCTAATCATGCTTTGCCCAATCATCATCTGTCTGTTTTTACTCTCCAGCCAGAGAGGTAGTTGGGCCAGAGCCTGAGTTAAGGCTTTCTTTCCCTGTCTTTGGAAATCATCCAGATTGGTCTGTCGGCCGCCAGTTCCTGGCCCTTTATCTAAGGATGTGGTGGTCACAGCTGATTCTCATGTTACACATGAAATCTGTGATAAACTGGAAAATCACTCAGTGTCTTGGGAGACAGATTAAATTTACAAAGGCATTCATCATGGCCTTGACATTGACTTACATTTTAGTGTTTCACGTGACTCTTTGTTTGCAAGTGAAAAACAAACCAATAATGCTGATGCTGTTTAGGGAAAGTTCTTAGGCACATATGATAATCTGTGAAGTAGTTTTAAAGATAGATATTTGACTATTAATGGTCTTGTTCCTCTGGTGCTCTACATTGCAAATCCACTTTATGGAGTCGACAATAAAAATATTCATATTTATTAAACAGAAGCACTCTTTAGGATTAACACTGATAAAAGGAAAATTATTTTTTTCAAAAGGCCAGTTAGTAGGCTAAGGTATAGAACATATTATACTCCTCAGACGGTGTTGAATATTTTATTCCTGTAAAAATAAAATATATCTGCTATTAAGTATTCTTTTTTCATTAACTTCGTGATATTTTAAATGTCTGTCAAATTGTAGACAATGATTCAAGTCTGGAATTTATAACAGTGTAAAATAAAGGGAAAAACAAAACCCTGAAGCCTTCCCTCAAGATGAGATGATAAGAAAGATAGTAATATATAATATGTTAGATTGTGGTAAAAGGTAAGAAAAAGAGGCAAGTGTGTAAGGAAAGCCCATGTGTACAGAAGAGGGTCTCAGGGACTGGTGGTAA
>VMDR010011794.1:0-27771 GCA_007922815.1 Macrotus californicus
CCCTGCTGTACATGATAGAAAATGGCCCCGGGGAAATCCCAATAGATTTTTCCAAGCAGTACACTGCTTCTTGGATGTGTTTGTCTCTCTTGGCTGCTCTCTCCTGCTCTGCTGGAGACACATGGGCTTCAGAAGTTGGCACTGTTCTCAGTAAAAGCTCGCCAAGGCTAATAACAACATGGGAGAAAGTTCCAGTAGGTGAGTATTTAAGTTTCTTTAAAAAAAATGAACAAAAATACCTTGATTTATTGTGTTTCTTATTTAAGAGCCTTTTGAAAAACTGTTAGTCTCCTTAATTGGAAAATTGCTATGGGCTATTAAATGGGTGATGATAGATAATGTTTGGAGGAAATGTTAGCAGGCCCTAGATAAATAATACAGAAACACAGAGATTGAGTCAGACATATCACTAGGAAAGAAAAAGGAAGGGAACCGTAAATTATCCTTGTGGATGTGTTATGTGGTTAGTGCTTTAACATGTATCTTCTTTCCCGTTACCGTACCGACCACAACTTCTTTGTCTCTGTCATGGCCACCTCCCCACCTTCCCTATGTTCCCTTTCCTCCTGTAGCCTCCTTCTTTCCCTGCTCCTTCTCTTCCCCTTTGTTCCTCTTCATTATCATCATAATCATGAACAGCTGACATACTTGAGAACCTACTATGTGCAAGGCACTGCTCTACATGGATTACCAATAAGTACTATTAATAACTGTGTGAATTGGTTCTTTTATTTCTATCTTAAAAACAAGGAAACTAAAGCATAGAGAAATTAGGTAACTTCACTACAGTCACAAAACTTGGAAATGGCAGAACTAAGATTCAAGACAGGCGATGTGGCTCCACTGAACCATTATACATCATTGCTTAGAATGTCAGCGATTGCAGAGAAAAGACTATTTTCTAAATAGACTATGTTCTTACGATATTTGGATTAAATAAAAGAGAACTCTTTTTTTAAAATTACCCTTGATGGGATAGGTACCAACATTATTTGCTTTCCTTTTCGCTATGTTTTTGCTGATTGTTAACCAGATGATTTTATTCATGTTTCTTCTTCAGGGACCAATGGAGGGGTTACGATGGTGGGCCTCACTTCGAGTCTCCTTGGTGGTACCTTTGTGGGCATTGCCTACTTCCTCACACAGTTGGTTTTTGTCAATGACTTGGACATTTCTGCTCCCCAGTGGCCAATTATTGCATTTGGGGGTATAGCTGGATTACTAGGATCAATTGTGGACTCATATTTAGGAGCTACAATGCAATATACAGGTAAGAACTTTACCTTATTACTGCAGCTTACTGGTGTATTAAAGAAATAGAAAAGAAAGTAAGGTATAATAATGAAAACAATCCCAAAGACACCAGGAGTGAAAGACCAGGAATTATTGGGCAAAGTGTCTTCTGCAGTTTTGACTTTCTTATTCTTTCTGACTCAGTTGATCGAAAGAGAGCTGGTCCTGCAGAGAAATGAGTGGCAGCTGTGTAGGGAGGCCGCGACAGTGCAGGAAACGTGTGGCTTCGCTCATGGGACTTCACCCAGTCCCAGGAAAGCAGGATATCTGGGATCGAGTCATTTTAGTGCCCCTCCTTCCAGTTGATGTCCAGGTCCATTTGAGAGATAATTATTATGCTGACCTGACTATACACGTAGGACCTGCTTTTCTACTTTGACATCATGCTTGTTTTCTTCTTTACTGAGTTTTTAGCCCCACTTAAGATATATGGGAGAGTCAGTTTTCCCAGAAGTTTTCTGTGCTTTGCTTCCGAGGCTCTCATGTCACATCGGTGTACTGTCATATTTTGTTAGGTGTATATTTGCTTCAGACTCTAATCAGCTATGTTTTCTCCTTTGATTCATATGATGAAGAGGCTGGGAGTCTGGAGAGTTCTCCTAAGTACAGTCCTCTCATTTCTGCTCACGCCCCAAGATAATCTGCTTGCCCTTCTGCTCCCCTCCCCCCAGTCAAAATGTTTGTTCTCTCAGTTTTGTTACTCTCACCTTGAGGCAGAGGAGGAATCAGTCTGATTTTAATTCACACTAAAGACTCAGTAACTACACATGCACACATGTTCTTTTAAAGAACTTACGTTTTATTCTAAACCGAGCTCTAACTGGGAGAATTTCTGATCATACTGAGTGGGTTGAAAAACAGTTGTCGCTGTGGACTGCTTAATTCATTCAGTAAATTTAGGTGTGCTTCCTTTGTGCTGGCGCTGTGCCAGGTCCTGGGTGTCCATGGCAGAGGCTGCCGACGTGATCTCTGCTTGAGGGGCCTCACAGGTTGGTCTTAGAAGGGAATCGCTGGGTAGGCAGGGCCGGTCTGCCAGTTTCATGTCATCTCTGCTTTTCATAGCCTCTCTTCTACTTCTGAGTGAACTCTAGCAGTGTTGAAAGAACAATATGGAGGGGTACTGAAGCCTATTTATTCAGAGAGGCCTTTTGTATTCAAGGGTTCCCTATTCCTCACCATATAGATTATCCACTAAAGTCATTTTATAAGTGGCTGAAAATTTTTCAAAGATTATTTCCTTTGAGGAGAGAAGCTACTTTTTTTTTCTTATCAAGTCATTTGGATTTTGGACCTCACTTGGCTTTTCCACTCCAGGTTGGGATGAAAGCACTGGCATGGTGGTCAGCAGCCCAGCGAAAGAGGTGAAGTACATAGCAGGGAAACCCATTCTTGACAACAATGCGGTGAATCTGTTTTCTTGTGTCCTTATCGCCCTCTTGCTCCCAACAGCTGCTTGTGGTTTATGGCCCAGGGAATGAACTTTATCTCATTTACAAAGTTTGAAACTGGTAAATTCAGCTAAATTTTCAAGTTGCATCCTAAGAAGAGAATAATTGTAGTGACAAAGAGAAAATGACGGCTTCTCCCAGATTCCACTGTGATGGAATTCTACATTTTTCCTCTCACCTACTCCCTTGTAACAGCCAACATGTTGTAGTGAAAGACGGGGCTACATAGAACTTGCCCTTTGCTTTCTTCTGCTGAATGGGGCTTCTTGAGCAACGAAGCTGTTCAATACAGTGCCCCTATACATTGGTGTGTATTGAACTGAAAGCCAGTGTGTTGAACTGGATCCTGTTGGTAAATATAAATTGTGTTTGTTTCTGCTCGTGTGGGTGCCAAAAGTCATGAAATTTAACAATGGCTCTCAGCTGTGCTAGAGAGGTGACACTGTGCCAGTTACCCAAGTGTTAGATCCACTTTAAGTGGGTTAAACTGATGCGTGGAAGCCTGAACAGGTGTGGTGTCCTGGACTTCTTCCATTGCTTTTTATTTACAGTTGTGTTAGTAATGAAAAAAGTAAATGTCTTTCTCATATGACCACTAGGATGCATGAAAAACAGTATTTTTAAGTAAAAGCAAGAGAGATCTATCTTGTATCTAAAAATGTGCACCTTATATATTTCATTTGATCTCTGAGCTGAAATGATCTCAAATTGGATATTTTTTAATGTATTTTCTAGCTGTCTTTCAAATGTATATAGGGCTATGCTTTATATTGGCATACTTAAACAAAGAGTCACTGGAAAATTATTGTAATAATTTTTTTTGCTAATCTAGAATTTACTGGAAGATGCTATGATTTCCTATGATACGCCTTTTAAGCTGTACTCACCTTTATATTGTAGCCTCAATTAAAGTGAATTCTACTTTTCAATTTTGTTCTTTACTATGATTATCCATGTTCTAAAGGAGTTTTGTAACCAAACGACCACTGAGGTCCTACTGCTCGCTGCTCATAGGCAAAAACTCTGGAGACAGAGTTGAGTGGAAAGGAAAAAGGAGTTTTTATTTAAAATATGCACAGCAGGTTTCTTGATTGGGCCCCCTCCCTGTTGGGGGAGCATGACCACCACACTGGTGTCTCACAGCTTCCTGCATGGGGGAGGGGCATGGGGCTTGCTGCCTAGCCACACCACCTCCCTAGACCACTGGTCCAAGCCTCCTTCCCCCCCTTCTTACCAGCCTAGTGCCCACAGCTCTTCTGATTAGGCTTGGAGCACTCAGGGAGGGGCATGGGGCCTGTTCCTGGCTGTGCTGGGGCCATACCCAACAGGCACCCACTGGTGTGGGCTGCAGGCAGGAGACAGCCACCGTGGCTTCCTGCCTAGGGAAGGGGATATGGAGCTTCCAGCCAGCCACACTCCTTGAGCTCCCGCCCAAGCCTCCCCTCTGCCCTCTTACTGGAACCTGCTGTGCTCCCTTCCAGGCAGTTCAGGAATGCATATGGGGAGTCCTGGCAAGGCCCACCACTCAGGAACTTTAGCCCCCAGCCACATACCCACCAGCCAGGGGATGAGGGAGCAAAAGCATGCATTTTCCATGTGTTTCACTTTTTAAAACTGCCCCATAATCCCCCAACGCAGTGGAAATAGATGGGAGGGTATGTCCTTCCCATCTAATTACCCTCCCAGCTTTTGGCACTAGTCCCTATGCACCTCATTTTGCTGCGTCATGCACAGGTCATCCCTGTTGCCAGGGCAACGCATGTATGCATGCATGTGCTGCCTTTGAAGCATCTCTACCCATCCTCATTTCTGGGGGCTGTCTCCCATTACAATTTGGTATGGTGTGGATTACTTTAAAAACATTTCTTATGTGATATCCATTCCTTTCATTTCCTGAGGGGAAACAGGCAATCACAATGAGGAAAATCTATTACTTAGCCACCAAATCCCAGGTGAATTATACATGCTTTAAAGATGTAAACACAATTATGCAGCTAAATTACTTAATCTCCTAATGAAGTATTTGTTACTTTAACTCCAAAGGGTCCTGAACATTTTTAAAATATATAGGTCTTCAATGTGTGATTGATTGTTAAATTGACTCTAAGCATGTTTCTTTAAGAGTCACTGAAAGTGATAATCAGGAACATATTTCTGGAGGAAAGTTAAAATTAAAAACTAGTTTGACTACCTGAATTTCTGATGACTGTAATGGTTCCAACATTTCTTAATTGTGTGATGCAGGGTCAATGATTTTGGAACGAATGAGTCAGGAAATAATTGTAGGAGTGAGGTGAGGCCATGTTGGCAGGGCAAGGCTCTTGAAATTACTGACCCTGCCAGGACTGGACATGTCAGTTCTCTTTCATTGAGCATAACTGCTCCTCTAAAAACTTACGTCATACATGAGAAAACTCTTTATGTCTAGATTTTTTAAATTAATGTTTCATTACTTAAGTAATACACTGAATTTCTTTTTTAAAAAATTGGAACTTTAAAGATAGTTAAAATATATTTTGCCTCATTACCCCCTCAACAAACCTAAGCCCCCTCCCATCTTTCCCAAGGTAACTGCTGCTAGAAATTTGAATCTTTTCTACAAAGTAATTATTGTAGATATATTTTGACACATATTCTTGTTAATCAGTGAAATTTTGTCTAATTAGTACTGTCGTTTTGCTGCTTCAAATTGGATGCTTATCTCCAAGAAAAATCTACTTTAAAAAAGATTAAAAGATGTATACCAAAATATTTAATGTATTATCTGGTAAGATTACACATGATTTCTTTTAAAGATTCTATTTATTTATAGAGAGAGGGGAAGAGAGGTAGAAAGAGAGGAAGAGAAATATCGATTGGCCACCTCCTGCACACCACCAACCGGGGACCTGGCCTGCAACCCAGCCATGTCCCCTGACCAAGATATGAACCAGTGACTCTTCGGTTTGCAGGACAGTGCCCAACCCCCCAAGCCACACCAGTCAGGCCATGATTTTTATTTTTGTTTAAGTAATTTTAAGTTATAGTATGTAAATTATATCTCAATAAACATTACAAAAATAAATATACAAAAATAACTAAGTACTTTTCTAAGAAGTCTATAATCAAATGTGTTTCTTCTATAAATCAAACAATACTTAAAGTAAACAAAATAATCTGAAAATTATCCCTTTTCCCCATCTATCTCTTCTCATTTTAAACAGTATTCCTTCCGTTTATAAACTACCTTATTAGCAGTGAAGTAAGAGTGAAATGGTATTTTAGTATAACATAATGAAAACTAACAGTGGATACCCAAAGGAATCTTGACATCTTCACTTTTGGACTGTTGCAAAAATTAATAAAAATGTCATGTATTTTCATACCTGTGTAGTATATTTTGTTTCAGATTGAATTTATTTGCAAATTTTTGAAATTCTTATCTTGCTTAGCTATCTACATTTGGAATTATACATGGCAGACACCTTATGGCATGACAAAATTTTCAATACATCATCATAGAATTCTCAAATAAAGAATCTAAGGAATTTAAGGAATCTTCTCAGTCCACTACCTACACTTGAAGCTAAAAAATACATATACCATCTCAAATGAGTGAGTATGAGAAAGCCAGACAGTGTCAAAATATTTTCTAACACTCTTTAATACCTCCCTAACTCTGCATACACTGTTCTTTCTGCCTGGAATTTCTTCCCTCTCTTCTCCCTTATTGATCCTTCAAAAACCAGGTCAGTGACACTTTCTCTGAGAAGCTACTCGGGCTGAATTAGCTATCCCCATACACATTCTACCCTTCAACTCATGATGAACATTTATTGGATAAATACCATCAGTGCATTAACCTCTTCCTTCAAACTACTGATCTCCCTTTTGCCAAGAACTAGCAAGTTTAGAAAGGGCTCTGAACATTTCTTTGGAACTGAGTGTGGTTTTCAAATCCATTCTCAGGGCCAGAGTAATAGGGATTCTATAATTTCCTCATGATCTCATCAAGCTACATTTTAAATAGTGATATCATATAGGATTAGTAGAGAATAAACTCAGTAGAAACTGATGTGGTGGATGCAGGTATCCACATTCCTGTTGTGATTGTGTATGTAATGTTGCATGTAATTACTCTGATACAATTTGATCCTAACGCTGGAGTTTTTTTTTTAATTTTATTTATTTATTTTAGATGGGAAGGGAGGGAGAGGAGAGAAACATCAGTGTGTGGTTGCCCTCTGCTGGAGACCTGGCCCACAACCCAGGCATGTGCTGTGACTGGGAATCAAACTGGTGACTCTTTGGTTCTCAGGCCGGTGCTCAATCCACTGAGCCACACCAGCCAGGGCCTAAAGTTGGTTTTTATAATAGACTAATAAGATGTATTGAACAAGATTTCTCTCTCAATTTTTCCCCATAAAGGGGTCTATTAAATTGTGTCCAAACACTGACCATTCACAAGAGTACTTCCTCAATGATTAGCAAGGAATTCCTCTCCGTTATACACCCTGGACTACAGCATGCATAGCAATAGGTTTTGAAATAACCTTTTCTCCCTCGATTTTTAAAGTAAGATATTCATTACATAAAATTTAGAAAACAAGAAAAAGGTGTAGAAGAGAAAAAAAGATTCATAATCTTACTACTCAGAGACAAGCACAGTAAATATTTTTGTTACCAAACAACCGGTGGGGTCCTACACTTGTCATCAACAGGCAAAATCTCTGGAGGCAGAGTTTGGTGGAAAGGAAAGGAAAGGAATCTTTTATTCAAAGTCTATACAGTTTGAAATAATGGCAGGTTTCTGCCTCAAAGCCCTTTATTCTAAGACACCCAAAGAAAATCACCCTGCCACCCTCTGCTAGCTCAGTTCAAGGTTGCTCCAGGAACCTCTTCTCCCACCCAAAAGTATCGTCCTTTAAGAAATGTAGGTGGCCTAGCTGGTTTCCAGTTGCTGTCTGGCTTTTGGCATCTTTCAGAGCCCATGCTCCAGGCCTCCAACTCCTGGTGTGCTGTCCTCTTCCTCTGGTGCTGCCCTGCAGTGTGTCCCATGCAGCACAGTTCACTTGCTGCTGTGGCTTTCCATAGTGGGGCAGGGGATGGAGGGTGGCTGGGCTTGTGTCCTGGTCACAAGGCGTCCATAGTCCCCCAGTTCCAGCGTCTTCCCTTTTAACACCTGTTTTCTTGTTGCACTGCCTACAGGATGGGCAACAACCATCCCCTAGGCCTGCCTGGTCTGGAGCAGGCAGAGCGGCAGCAGCACACTAACAGGCTGGTGCCAGGGATGTGGGTGGCCCATGGGCAGTTACTGTGGCACCTGCAGGGTAGGGGCCCTGGGAACATTCTTGGACCACATGGTCCCCAAAGCCAGGGCATAGGAACTCTACTCCCTGCAGCCAGGAAAAAGGGAAGATCCAAACAGGGCCGCAGTTCCACACGCTATTTAAAGGCTTCCCCCAGAATCCCGGCGTGGCCATCATGGGTGCCTCTGGTTGCCAGGGTGACATACACTCGTTGGGCGGCCACAGTGTAGCTACTGCTCTTGCACTGTCCTTGGGCTTCCCAACCCATCCTCCATTTCCTGAGCAGGAGTCCCCTCCCCTTGCATTTTAGTAAATGTCTTTTTCCAGCTTTTATCTGAGTGTGTGATTTTTGTTTGTTTTTGTTTTACATAATTGGTATTGTTCTGGCATTGGGGTTCTTGGGTTCCACAAGATAGAACTCAAGAAAACCCCAAAGGAATTTCCAGACAGATTTTATCAAGTTTATTCTAGAGCACAAAGGAGGAAGCACAAAGGAAGGGAAGATCCTCTGAACTGGTTCAGGGGCTGGTTCTTTTATAAGCTGGGGATAAGGCAGGCTTGTGAGGGGCTGGGGGTGAGGAATTTTCCACATCAGGGAGGGGTTACTTCCTCTTCCTGTTGGGTTGCTTGGCAACTGTCAGCACCTGCACTGTGGGGGCAAGTTGGCCATGTTGCTCATTATCATCACCACTTCAGGTAGGTGGTACACTCTAGTAGCCAAACCTTGCTAAAATGCTCATGGGGATCAGTAGTTTGAACATCTGCAAGGACTCAGGCAGTTAGAAGAGGGATAAAATCAGCACTGCTATGTTTTTGAGTAGGGAGTGGAGGGGTGATGACAGTTTTCAAAAAATACAGAACTCTTTCAAGTATGCATGTCATTCTTGCACAGGGGCTGTGCTAATCTGTGTGGATCCAATTTTTGTATGTGTGCTGCCAAAACAAGCACAATAGTGACATCCTTGTGATCAACTTAATCTGGTGTTCCATCTAGCCATTGGGCGTCCTTGGGGTCCCAGGCCCAGGTCCCTATGCTGTCTCAGGATCACACTGTATTTACAATTTTACACCCTGGTGTCATCACTTAACCCTGTAGTGTACACATTTTCTCTTGGTATTGAAAATTATTTGAATACATTTCTAATGTCTAGGCAATATCCTAGCTTAGAAATCACCATACTTTAACTAATTCCTTATTTGGTGGGGTTTGGGTTTTTTTTCTTCCAAATGTGTTGTTATAAATGGCAGAGTGATGTCTGCTTTGTGGAAAAGTCTTTGACCACTTTCCACTTTGTGAAATCGTTACCGATCTTGTTGGGTTCTTGTCTCCGGCCATGAAAGAATTTAGACCAGGGACAATGATAAAAACAAAGGCAGATTCATGGAGGCACTGCAGAAGGTGAGAACACTGAAATAGGGCCTCAGCTTCTGTGCCCCAAATGTGGGGTTTAGGAGATTTTGTGGTTTGGGAACAGGGAGTAGGTTAGCAAACTTTCCCTTTTTTTGGAACACTGATGTCCCAGTATGCAACAGGGTATATATAGGTCAGTGAAGTGAAGCATTCTGAAATTGTGTAACATTTATGGAATGCAGAAAGGGACCTTCCTAATCAGGTATTGAGTTTGTCTGTGACTTGTGGCTTGGCTTTAGGTCTGAAAAACGAACTTAAAAGTAGGCTAATTCCTGGGCCATCGTTTTGTAGCTACCTACTGATAACTGCCACAGTTCTGGCAGGGCTTCACTCCATGGAGCAGTTTTTTTTGGTAGGGCTTGACTCAATGGAGTAATTGTTGGGAACATTTTACTCTACCTGTTTCAAAATTAGTGAGTTAAAGGCCATTGATGAGCATTGCTTAATTGCTCTTTGGGAAGATTTTTAACTGTTTCTAGAACCACGGCCAGTGTATGGGAGTGCCAGTGTCACCTCAACTCCTCCAGCACGAAACTGAAAATCGTTGGCTCCTCAATCTTTGCCTTTTGGATTTAATGGTGTCTTCTTATTTTAATTTACAAGAAAGGAATCTTAAAGGGGGACAGAGGAAACTACATAGTCGACGCAGTCTTCTAGAGGAAAAGCATTTTGGAATAATAATAGTCTCCATAGTAGTTTCCTCGGTGCCAGGTACAGTTCTAAACCCTTTGCGGACATTAGCTTGTTTCATTCTCTCAACTACCCTCTAAGGTGCGTACATTGTCCATTTTGTTACAGGAAACCGACCTCAAAAAATTTAATGATAGATTTGAGATGAAGATAGGGTGATTAACTAGAGACAGAAGAAAATAGTAAAGAGTTTGAGGAACCATTATCTGTGTGGTGATAGCAAAGCTATCGTTTGTTCAGTCAGTGAACTGAGATTTTTCTAGAGAAGGAAAAACCCAACAGGTAATTGTGGTAACTGGAGCAACAGAAAGAGTTGAGCTATTGCCATTCAACAGCTTCACTATTGCTCTCTGACTGAAGATTTTGGGATTTTTTACTAAAGCTATGGACAACAGGTTTATACACTTTCATATTTAAGAGTTGTGAATCTGCCCTGGCTGGTGTAGCTCAATGGATGAGCACAGGCTGTGAACCAAAGAGTCGCCGGTTCGATTCCTAGTCAGGGCACATGCCTGGGTTGCGGGCCAGGTTTCCAGTAAGGGCCATGTGAGAGGCAACCACATTACTGATGTTTCTCTCCCTCTCTTTTTCCATCTCTAAAAATAAATAAAATCAAACCTTTAAAAAATATCTTTAAAAAAATATTTGTATCCAAAGTTTTTCTCCGTTTAAGAATGAGAAAGGCGGTGAGAAAGCCAGACAGTGTCCAAATAATTATATTTTGGGGAGTACAATGTAAAAAAGGAATACTGGTTAGCTATTAGAAATATTTTAGATGCATATTTGTCAACATCAAAGGTAACAAAAATAGTTTAAAAATCAGAATTGACTGTGATTTCTTTTGGTTTAAAAAATATTCATAGCTATTTAGTCATTGAAAAAAGGTCGGGATCTATATATATTTGATATTCATTAGGAATGGAAGGTGGAATTATTAGAGTTTTGACATTTTATTTGAACCATATTTTTGATATCTCTTACAATTAATATTCTTGCTTTGTAACTAAGCAGTGCAGTGATTTCTGTTAAAAGGAGAGACTGGGAAGGAAAGGGGTCACTGATTTCACACTATACAGTACAGAGGGAGCAGGCTCTCTTTTCAGGAAGTGGAGCTGGGTCGTTTCATGTCCATGTGAGGAAAAAATGTATCTTGACCCCTTTTGCACATGATATAGAAAATCAATTCCAAATGGATTACAGATCTAAATGTGAAAACTTAAAAATAAAGTTTTTAAGAAAACAAAAACTTTGTGACCTTGGAGTAAGTTTAATGGGACACAAACTGCTAACGAGAAAGAAAAGTGATACTATATTAAAATCGATAATTTCTGTTGTATCAAGACACTCTCGAAAATGAAAAGCAACCCACAGAGTAGGTAGAAGATTTGTAGCATGTGTGTATTTAACAAAGCATTCATATTTAGAATATAAAACAAGTACCTGCACATCAACTTTAAAAAGACCTTCAACCCAACAGGAAAATGGGCAAAACATCTGAACGACCACTTTGTAACAGGTACAGGGTAAGGGGTGCCCCCAGGAAAATAGGAGGAAACCCCCACAAACCTTGGTTGGGGAATGAGGGAAAACAGATGACAGGGTTGATACTTTACATTACAATGATAACTTCGAAGCTAGTTTAATAGCTGTGTTGCCTCCTCAGGGCAAGGTAGGTGTGACTTTAAGGGCGTATCCTGATGTAGCCAGGGGAGGTGGTTCCCCCTGGATCACTGGATCATCAGATCACCAGATCACCGAGTCACTCTTGCCCGGACAGGATGGAAGCTGAGGGAATGTAAACGACACAGGAGAACTGGCAGATGTAGCTCATTGTGGGAGGAGTTGGAGATGAGGTAATGCAGGAAGTTCTAGATCAGGATTTAAACTAAGGGCTGGCAGCCCTGAGGGAATGTGGCCATGTGGCTTGGAAGGGAGTAGAAGAGCCATGAGGGAGGCATGATGTGGCAGCCATGCGAGAGCGAGAAGCAAGCAAGCAGCTACTGTATTTTGCTGCGTATGATGCACATTTTTTTGCCCAGATTTTTAAGGGAAAAATAAGGGTGTGTGTTATGCATGGATAGTACTAATGAAAATTTCTTATACCTTGTATCTGTTCTTGTGTTTTGCAATTATTGTTACATACAATTTCTTGTACCATAAATATGTTAAAAAATAAATGCTAAAATTCCTTTATAATACAAAAACAAGTTATCTAACTATAAATAAAGAAATCACTGGATTAAAAAATTGAAAAGGAAGATTTTTTTTCCTGAAAGTTTGGGCCAAAAATGTGGGTGTGCGTTATACACAGGAAAATATAGTATGTAGTTTGTAGTCAGGATCTGGCCACAAGGCCTGGTGTAGTAAGGAGACATGCTGTTTTGCTCATGCCTGCTCTAGCTGACTCCGAAGACTCTCCCTCGCAAGACTCTGACCTGCGGCCTTGCAAACCCAGGCTCTATCTGGACTCTTGGGACTTATATCTCTCTTGAACTTCATTGTGATCCAGTGCACCATGGGACGTGCTTTCCTGGACTATTCCATGGCACCTGATGACAATGTACCCCAGACCTTGGGGATCCTGAAGGAGAGAGCTGTTGCGTGAGAATGGTGACTTTGGAACCTTCCAGAGAGACTGGAGAACTGTTGCACAGCTGGCTTGAGATAAGAATATGGGGAACTATTGGGTTTGCTTTTGACTTACAGTCTTTTGGGGAACCAGAGAAGTACTGGGTCTCATGGGAAAGGAGGGCTCCAAGCATAAGTGCTCTGAGCTCCCCCAAGGTTGGACTATTGTAAATAAAGACCTGTTCCTTCCAATACTGATTGTTGGGTCATGCACCAAGGCACCACGTGAACGGGCCTCTCTCTGCTCAGTTACAACTTCATAAAAGAGAATATCCAAATAGCCAGTAAACATCTGAAAATGTGCTTCTTTAGTCATCGGAGAAATGCAAATTAAAACTACACTGGGAACCACACCTATCAGAATGGCTGAAGTGAATCACAGTCGAAAATACTAAGTGTTGAAGGATCTGTAGTACAGCTGGAACTCGTTTTGCTGGAGGGAACATAAACTGGTATAACCACTTTGTAAAACTGTTTAGCTAAGCCTACTGAGGTTGAATATAGACATTTGACTCGTTAATTCCATGCCTAGGTATATACTGAAAGGAAGTGTTCATACCAGCTCTCTTCGTCATGGCCTCAGACTGGAAACTCCCCAAATGCCCAACAGCAATATGCTGGATACATTCGTTGTGGAATATTCACACAATGGAGATACTGTGTAACAATGAGAATGAAAGTTTACACCTGCACTCAGTTGGGATGAGACTCACGACAATATTGAGCAAAAGAACTCAGACACAAAGGAGTACGTACTGATGTTTTTATTTATAGGAAGAAAAAATGTGTAAACCTCAGCTGTTCTGTTAGAACTCAGGGATAGCGGTTACCCTGAGGGTGGAGAATAATGACTGGAAGATTCATGTGAGGAGCTTCTGAGGTGCTGAAGATGGCCCTCAATCTGCGTGTTGGTTACACGGGTGTATCCACTTGTGAAAATGCTTCGAGCTGACCATTTACATGCATTTATTATTTCAATAAAAAATTAAAAGTGAAATGTTTATCACAGTAAATGCAATGTCCTATTTGATTATCACTGCTTATTCTTCCTAAAAAGAAGGAAAGGAGATATCTAAATTTTCTTGTGAGTAATGAGAAAGGAACTTTTTTTCTTAGTTCTTTCCGTTGGTCTAATAATTATGTGCATGAGACAGATTAACAAGAGAAAATAACCCAATTCATTACCTATGTACATATGGGAACCCCACATGTGTGAGTCAGAGACTCCACATACATGAGAGGTTCAGAGACAGGGAAATAGGTATACAACAAGGTCTGTCCAGAAAAGTCCAGACACTGTTAATATAAGAACAGTTTGCACAACATTGATGTAACCTGGCATCCAAAGAGAGTGGACTGGAATGTGCATGTGTGAACAATGACGACTTCACTGTGCTAGTCAGTGGGGTTGGTAGACTCCGTTGATTGAGCATGTGTACTGTGTGGCCGTCACATTCAAAATGACTGAGTGAGTAGAGCAACGAATCTGCATCAAATTTTGTGTTAAGCTTGAACATTCCTCTGGGAAACTATTTGGATAATGCAGAAGGCCATAGCTATGGGCAACTGGTGATTGGCAGCTTCATCATTATAATGTGCCCACTCATGCATCACATCTCAGGCAGAGTTTTTTGGCAAAACATCAAATCACCCAGGTGACTCAGCCCCACTCCAGCCTAGATTTGGTGCCCTGTGAGTTCTGGCTTTTACCAAAACTAAAATTACCTTTGAAAGGCAAGAGATTTCAGACCATCAGTGAGATTCGGGAAAATATAATGGGGTAGCTGATGGTGATTGGGAGAACTGTGTGAGGTCCCAACGTGCCTACTTTGCAGGGGACTGAGGTATCATTGTCCTGTGTACAATGTTTCTTGTATCTGGTATCTTCTTCAATATTACCTTTTTCATGCTACATTTTCTGGGTACCCCTGGACAGACTGCATGTGTGGCGTTCTGAGCTAAGGATGAGGTAAGGAGACTTGGCTTCAGAAGGGAGGAAGGTTGTTCAAAGGACAGTAAGACGAGCGAGTGTTCAGTAATTAGACGTTTGCTCTGCTCTACAGATAGATCATAAAACGTTAGTTCTGGTGATACCGCTTATGGGCAAGACCCCTAATTTAAATTTTTTAGGGGAGAGGTAGAAGTTTCTCGTGAGCCTGCAGGGCCTCAATTGCCTTTAAATCAAAATAATCCACGTACCACAGAGACACATCTTGGGGTGATTCATTCTGAACCCCTACAGAGTTTATCCTGGCGTAGAGGAAACCATGATTATTGGAGAGGCAGGGGAGGAGAGTTCTGTTTCCAGGCATACCATTCTCCTTTATGTTCCTCACTCTTTTATGTCCTATCTTTATGTTTGAGCACTCAAACAGTGTGATAGAAAGAAGGTTAAATTCTGAGGTAAGGAAACCTGTGTTTTAGCTTCCAGTCATAGAGGCATCAACTCTGTGCTTTCAGCTCTGTGTTCTGAAACTGGTGAATTGAAGCTGATGAAGACAAGGATCATGGCCTCCTGGGCTGATGAGAGTGGGGAGGGCATGTGTAGTGAACATTTTGAACAATTTTTTAGTGACTTTATTTTTGTCTTCTATTATCCCTTTAAACTTCCTATAACTTGATATAAAAACTCCAGCATGCCCTTGACATTGCTGCTTACCCTTAGGCACCAGCAGGAGAGTAGGTGAACTGTGACAGAATAGAGAAACCTGTTTCCCTTTCCCGTGGCAGGAGTCCAGCCCGAGGCAGGTCCAAGCAGAGGGTGGGAAGGAGACTAAATGAAGTTTGAAATTATTTTCCTTTGCTTTTGTGGATGAAAAAGAGGTGACATACAAAACCTGACAAGCTCAGGGGAGGCCTGCATGGCAGCCTTACAAACTCAGAGACCTACAGTAACCACAGAGGATGATCGGAAACGAAAACTTTCTAGCAAAAGGTGGGTCATGGAAGGTAGGTGTCTTCCCTGACAAAGGTCAAGCTTTGCCCTAACTGAGCCTGTCTATTGTCTCTTTGTATCTAGGATGACATGCCTTTGGAATGCCAGGGTAGTGTCCTTTTTTCCCAAGGCCTGAAAGCACAACCACCACCACGGCAGAGACCACAAATCCCTTCATCGTTGTTATTATCGTGTTCATTGTTGACTGTTAACTATCCTATACCCACAAATGTGTGTCTATTCACTTACTTTTTATCCAGTCCCAGTGATCCACCCTCCTCCTTTGCTTTCTCTTGCCTCTCTAATCTATATCCAGTGAATTTCCTGTAACCCACTTTCTTCTTTCTCTTTGGTTCTTATGTATAAAATAAATGGCAAAAGTGCATTTTCTCAATCCATTGAGATTTTGCTTCCCAGCAATTGCCTGTTTGGCACAAAATAACTCATAAAAATTCTTGCAAGTTTGAATGTCTCCAGCCGATCAACAGCTGACCTTTGACACAGTCGGGACAGATGAGGCGCGACAGCAGGGCAGAAGTAGCCATGGCTGGATCTCCTGGTCATCCTTCCCTGCATGCCTGCTGGTATTGATGGTTGGGGGTAGAATTTTCTGGCGTTTGTATTTTACTGCTAAAAACCTGCACAATTCCCCTGATGCTGCTCAAAAGGATTTGTTAGTTGTAGAACAAAAGCCTCTGACCACTCCACTGCTTCCCACCTCCCTTGTCTGGAAAATTAATATTAAATCACAGGCAGACCAGCTGCCAAAGAAATGGAGGAAAATAAAAGTTCCCCTAATGGGCCAGTGCCCCCTAGAATTCTTAGGACTATTACCCCTCCTATTATGATTTAAGTACATGGGAACAAAAATAAGGAAATGGGAGTATGTACAAATGATGTAGATGCCTTCAGGTGGAAAAGTTAACTATTCACCGAGGCAGATAAATCATAAAGACTTCAAATACCCTATAGAAAAGGTCGCTTTGTCTACTGAATTTCTTATAACCTGCACCGGCTCATTAAACCCTGGCAAATGTTCTGTTCTTGGCCCAGACTTAACATTCTGTACAACTGATCCCCATTGAGTGTTTCAATAGCCTTCCTGGTTAGAATGATCTTTATTTAGAATAGTTATGGTGACAGTTTCTGGTATTGCATTATGCTATCTAATGATTTATCTTGTAATCACACTATGTATCAGTTCCTTGATTTATCCTTATAAAAATAAAGTTCCTGAGATGAAGTCAGGCAGTCCAGACCCACAGGTCTGACTGTTCTCCTGCACCTCACCCTGGTGTCAGTCTCCTTTTCTTCACTGAGCCGTTCCTCCTTCGGGGACCCTGAGACCTGCCAGGGCTGGCCCCCGGTGTTTGGGTGTTTCTTATTTTGACAGTTTTTTAACCCAGCTTTGGCCAATCTAAATGCTGAATTGAAACTCTGGTGATAAACTAAAATTTTGCTGATGCTAGTTGTTACAGACTGAATGTTTGTCTGTCTCCAAAATTTAAATGTTGAAATCCTTAACACCAATGTGCCGGTGTTAGAGAATGGGGCCTTTGGGAGGTAATCCAGTCGTGAGAGGAGAACCCTCGTGCATGGAATTGGTGCCATTATAAAAGAGACTCCCGAGAGCTCTTATCTTCTCTGCCGTGTGAGGAAACAAGAAAACTGCCATCTGCAACCCAGAAAAGGGCCCTCATAAAACCCAATCTTATTTGCACTCTGATCTTGGACTTCCAGCCTCCAGAACTGTGAGAAATAAATTTCTGTTGCGTAGAAGTCACCCAGTCGATGGTATTTCTGTTACGGCAGCCTGAACAGACCACGACACTGGTGTAGAAGTGGAAAGGGAGAGCGAAGCAGGAAGAAGAGAGGTACGTAAACGTGTTTGTTTGTCTAGGCATGGCAGATGGCCAAAGTTGGTGTTACTGGGTGAGTCTGGTAGGTAGAAGTTTAAAACTGGTGTCAGCTTGTAGGATGCTTTTGCGGGCTATTCGGAGGTTTCCTATGGAGCCTTCTTTCACAGTTCTTACCCCAGCATATGCCTCTCTAGTTCACATAGTTGCTTGTATCAGTTATCCATTAATGCATACCACCCTAAACTTAGTGATTTAAAGCAAAAGCCATTTATTTGCTCACAATTTGTGGCTGACCATTTGGGTTGGGCTCAGCTGGGCAAGCAATTCCATTCTACACGCTGTCATCTGGGCTCAGTCATTCATGTTGTTGACAGGTCAGCAGTCAGTTGACAGGTCAGCTGGGGGGCTAGTTGTGATGGCCTCATTCGTCTCTCTGGCACTTGATGCTGACTCATGGCTGGGCTTCTCTGCATGACCATCTCTCATCCTCTTGTAGGCTTCTTTATGTGATGACCCGATGGCACAGGTCCCAGAAAAGCAAAAGGAGGAGCTGCAAGTTCTCCTAGGGCCTCGCATCAGACATCTTGTGATGTCATTTTTACCGTAATTATTGGTCAAAAAAGTGAAAGGCCACTCAGATCCAAGGGTGGGGCAATGTACTCCACCTCTTCATGGAAGGAGTAGAGGTTACATTGTAAAGGAGAAAGGTGAGAGGTGTGACTCATTGGGGGCCATTATTCTAACGATCTATGACACTTCTTCAGCTCCTGGGCGTCAAGCCTCTTTCTGCTGAGATATTTATTCTTACCTCGCAGGCAGCCCTATTGTCAAGACAATCTCTTAATAAGAGTTTCCCCAAGTGACCTAGTATGCTCCATGGGAAGAAACCCTGGCTTTTACAACCCGTGGAAGTCCTAGCTGATCTCAGTGCTGCAACACCTCTCTGGCTTTACCACCAATGACATAGTCAGGCATTTTCTTGCCCTCTGGAATCCCTGGGCAGGAGAGAGCCCAAGGTGAAAGTCAGCTTTACTTTCTTAGGCATGATTCAGGCACTAGTCATTCATCTATCTATCTATCTATTATCTATCTATCTATCTCTCAAAACTAAATTAAACACTTCAAGGGCCCTCCCCAGACTGGAGACTCATAGCCTAGGTATAATTTCTTCTAAAGAAGCTCTTCACTATTGTCCTCACAGGAGTATCCTGCTCTTGGGCCCCATTTTGTGACTCTGGTCTGGTGGAGGAGTCCAGGGGTTGTGCAACAGGTAATCTGTGGAAGGGTTATTAACGTGTGTTATTCTGACTTTAGTCTTCTTTTAGTTATCAATTAGCATCTCCATCCAAACTAGGCAGGTGGAGTCATCCCCATATCAACACCCTATGTTCACGTATGTTATCACGTGTGGCTAGTGTATAGCAAGGAGATGACGAAGTGCAGTGAGAACTCTGCCACTAGGTGCTTGAGTGATCTGGGAAGAGCAGGCAGAGAACAGGAGATAGAACATTAAAAGATGAGCAAATGTTTGCCAAGTCAAGATAATGGCAACTCCCTCCCAGAGGGTGTGACAACACATCCAAAGACTGAGTTCTGAGGTATGACATTTTTAATCCTACATGAGGATATGTTTATTGATTTTAGAGAAAGAAGAAGGAGAGACAGAGAGAGAGAAAGAGAAACACTGATGTGAGAAAGAAACATCCATCGGCTGCCTCCCACACACTCCCTGACTGGGGATCGAACTCACAACCTAGGTATGTGGCCTGATCAGGAATCAAACCTGCAAACTTTTGGTGCAAGTACAATGCTCCAACCAAGTGAGCCACCCAGCCAGGGCAGGGTATGACATTTTTTGGGGGAAAAAAAGTTCACTTTGACTAGAGATTAGGTGGAGGGCAATTATATGAAATGAAGCTGCAAAGGTGGGTTGAGATCCTTTTGTAAAGGGTCCAAATACTAGCTATATGACCTTGTGGCAAAATACAGTCTTTCTGTTTCTTTCCTTATTTTCTGGGAGATGGAAAATTAGGTTAATATGTGTATTGGGTTGGCCAAAAATTCTATTTGTTTTTTTTCTGTAAAATAAAAGTCACATTTTTCATTTTCACCAATAACTTTATTGATTTGGGCATTTTGAGTATGTCGGCTGTCTTTCACTATGGGTAGAGGCCAAGGGTGCTGCTAAACATCTTCCAATATATAAGACACCCCCCCAGTAAAGAATTATTTGGCCAAAATGTCAATAGGACCAAGAAACTTTGCAAACCACTTTTGACACATTTGATCAGTCACATCACAGCACCTTCTCCACACACTGCACAAATCTTTTTTTTGTGTTTCAGTTGTGTTTTTATCTTTCTTGAAATAACAAAGCATAATATGCTGAAAATGTTGTGTATTTTCTTCCATCTTCAATATTAAAGTGGCTGCACAAAAATTCACCAATTTTGATGCTTTTTAAAAATGCACGCTGATATAACAGCTGTCACAATACAATCTAACAAAATTATTTTGAATGAAGTTAAAAACAACTAAGCACTACTAGAGCCACTATATGGAAAAAACGAAATGAACTTTTTGGCCAACCCAGTACTTTCTATTCCACCACATTGTTGATATTAAATGAGTCAATATATGTGAAAGCCTCTGGAGAAACCATGTGTGGTGGGCAGAATACTGGTCCCCAAAGATGTCCATGTCCCAATCCTTGGAAACTGTGACTACACAGCAAAGAGGACTTCAGATTTGAGATGGAGAGATTATCCTGGGTTATTCCAGAGGGTCCTATCTAATCACAATATTTAAAAGCAGAAACCTTTCCTGGTAGTGGTCAAAGAGAGATGCACTAACAGAAGAGTCAGACAGATGCTGGTTTTGAAGATGGATTAAGGGGGCCATGGGCTAAGGAATGTGGGTGGTGTCTAGAAGCTGAAAAAGACAGGAAATGTGTTCTTCCCTGGAGCCTCCGGAAAGGAGCACAACCCTGCTGACACCCTGATTTTAAAACTTCTGACCTACAGAACTATAAGGTAATAAATATATGTTGTTTTAAGCCACTAAGTTTGTGATAATTTATTTCAACAGCCACAGAAAACTAATAGACCATGTCAGTATTGAGAGGTAGCATAATGCAGAACAGGCTCCAGAGCCAGTTGTCTGGGTTCAAATCCTAGCTCTGCCCACTCATTAGATGTGTGACTCGTTTTTTTAACCTGCTGTGTGTCAGATTCCTCACTCATAAAGTGGGGCTATTAACAGCATCTATCTTATGAAGTTGCTGTGAGGATCAAATGAGGTAAGTCCTCTAACACACCTAGCAGTTTCTAGTCTAGTGATTACTGGCACCCCTTGGAGTTATTATGGGTTCGGTTGCAGATCACTGCAATAAAGCAAGTCTTCTGCTGGTTCGGGGTCTTGCCTTTTATTTGTAAAAAAAAAAAAAAAATGCAACTTATGTAAAGCACAATAAAACGATGTATGCCTACATTAAGCAGTCAGTAAGTGTTATCACTATTTGATATGTCTAAAGTGATTTGCAACTGCAAGGTGCATCTGCTCTTTTATATTTATTATTATTGTTATTACTCTATGAAATAGGCAACTCTCAATATTATAATAAGTGAACTGTGTTGGTGTAATTCATTTTGTAAGAGGATTTCTTTTTGTTTTCTAAGAACATTTTTTCATTTTGCAAGAGAGATTTTTTTTTTTTTTTCCCATACAAAGCTACATTAATCAAAACCTCATATTGTTTCAGGAACTATTGTTTCAGGAACTGAAGGTATGACCCACCCTGACTCCAGGAGGTCATAAGCACTTCCACCTTTGTGCCTCAGAAGGTCTCAAGCAATCAACATGGTATCTGAGCCATTGTGCTACAGGGTGAGACATCCACTGCCCAGGGCACAGGTAAAGACCACTGCCCAGGGTGAGAATGCTGCAGGTTTTTTAATCCAATTAACTTTTCCCTGAACTCCAAACCCCTCACCTACACTTTGTTTTTCTTATAAAAAGGACCATTTAAAATGGAATTTAAGACAGTCTGTTAGGGTACAAATCCTCAGTCTTCCCAGATCACTGGCCATCTGAATAAAGTGCCCATAAAGATTCAATCCCTGCCTCTGATTATTGGGACTGGTAGGTGACAGGCAGCACAAACACCGGCTTTTCTGGTTTCAGATTCTTTTTCCTTTTTGCTCTGATTGGTTGTTTTTGCTTCTTTCTATTCCAAATCACTGATTTGATTCCTGGCTTCATTTACTCTACTGCTGATAACCTAAAAATCATTCTTTATTTCAATTATTTTATCATTTCTAACTGGATCTTTTTTATGCTGTCGAGGTCCTCACTAAGTTCATTGAGCTTCCTTATAACCAGTGTTTTGAACTCTGCATCTGTTAGATTGCTTATCACCATCTTGTTTAGTTCTTTTTCTGGAGTTTTGATCTGTTCTTTCATTTGGGTCATGTTTCTTTGTCTTCTCATTTTGGCAGTCTCCCTGTGTTTGTTTCTCTGTGTTAGGTAAGGTGCTATAACTCTCTGTCTTAGCAGCATGGACTATTGTAGTAAATGTGTTCTTTAGGGTCCAGTGGCACAGCCTCCCCATCATGCAAGCTGGGTACTCGAGGTGCGCCCTTCATGTGGGCTGAGTACACTATCCTCTTGTAGTGGAGCCTTGGTTGCTTTTAGCAGGTCAATGGACGAGATTTACTCAGGCCAGTCAACTGCAAGGATTAGTTTTGACCACTGATCACCTACCTCTGCCCTCCATGGAAGATCAGTTGTGGGGTGGTGCTCTGACATGGTCTGTAGTTGTCCACTGGGTGTGCAGACTCTGGGGTTTCCTGGGTGGTTCAGGCCAAGGTCTGTCCTCTATGTGTTCTGCCCTGGGCCACCCTGCCTGAGCTATAAAGCAAGCTGAGGTGGAAGCTACTTGTACTTCCACCTTGGATATCCCAGGCAAAGCCAAGTTGTGAATCTAGGCTGGCTGTTGCTAGTGCCATGCCTGGGGCCACTGAGCAAGAGGTGTGGGGGGAGGATGCAGGGGCTGGCTGTGGCTCATTTGAGAGGATTTAGGAAGTTAAGAAGCATGAGCCAAGACCAGCCATTCATATGGAAAAGCTGCTATTCACAGCTGTTGAGTTGGGTGGAACCAAACCTCAGGGGATCTCCAGGACAGGGCAAACAGTGTTATCTAGGTTGATGGAGACTCAGATATGGCACCTCCCTGCCAGCTCTGTGGTGCTGTGGGGGAGGGTTCAGAAAAGGGACAATGGCCTCTGCCCACCTTTCTGTCTGGGAGAAAGCTGTCCTCCAGCTCTTGCCTTGATGCAGACACTTCTGTTCTGCCCTGTATGTCACTGGTGCCTTTTGAGCTGCTATCCTGGTGCTGGAGCTCAGAGAGAATGAATCTGAGTAAGTCTGTGTGGGGGTTCTTTAAGAAGAACTGCTTGGGGCACCACTAGTTTCTTCCCCTGACTCAATCACCACTGGTTTTTGCAGCCAGAAGTTATGGGGACTTATCTCCCTGGTACTGGAACCCTGGATGGGGGGCCTGGTGTGGGACTGGGACTCCTCACTCCTGAGATATCCCTCCTGAATTTTTATCCACCACTTGTGAATGTGGGACCAGCACATTCCATGTCTCTTCCTCTTAGACAAGTCTGGATGGATGTGGTCTCTTTAATTCTGTACTTGTCAGACTTCCATTCAACTTGATTTCTGATGGTTCTGAGTGATGGTTGTTCTATAATTTAGTTGTAATTTTGATGTTCTCACTTTATTTTTTTATGGTTTTATTTTTTGAGGTATGTGTTTCTACATCAAAACAAATAAATATTTTTTACATTTTATTTTTCAATTATATTTTACATTTAATATTACTTGTATTAGTTTCAAGTGTAAACTAAAGGAATTAGACAACCATGTACTTTACCAAGTGCTCCCCCTGCCATTTCCAGTGCCCATCTGGCACCATACATAATTATTAGAATGTTATTGAGTTTATTTTCTATTCAGCTATAGCATCACTAAGATTCCGATGAGTGGTAACGTTATTATTGATTGATTGTCCACTTTTCTGAGGAACTGGGCAAGTTCCAAATAATAATCTAAAATGGACTCAGGATTAGCAACCATAATGAGCCTATATTTACTCACTTCTGCTTTCACTTGAAAACTAAAACTCAGTTCAGTTTTCAATATCTTTAATAGTTTACATCAAATATTGTTTTTCTGAGTGATCACTGCATTAAGCCTGCATTCATCCCATATATCTAAATTAGTTACTTGATTTTTTTTTGTTTTATAACTGCAGTAGCAAATGACTTAGTACTAGAAAGTTCACTGGACTGAGAAGTAGAAGAAATGAGACTGAATCCTAATTCTATCACTAATTATTTGAATCACTAAGTGATTTTGGCCTAGTCACTTAAATACTTGGTTATCAGTTTCTTCATCCAAACTATAAACTTTTTGAAATAGATGATCAAAAAACCCTTTAAAAAATTTTAATCTTTCAATTACTGATCAAAATTTAGAACTAACAGCTTTTTACTTACTCATTTATAAATATTTGGTCATGAGCAATGGGTATATTGCATAATGTTAGGCACAAGTCAGAAAGATAAGGAAGTAGAACAAAATAAATATAAATCTTATAGTCCATCTAGGAGTTAGGCAATAAGCCAATAATTACACAAATAGATAAACAGCTGCACATTGTGATAGGTGTGGGTGAATAGTGAGACCTAGAGGGACTGATTTTATTGGGAGGTCAAGAAATATTCTTCTGGCCCTAACTGGTGTAACTCAGTTTGTTAGGCATTGCCCTGCAAAGCAAAGGTCACTTGTTTGATTCCTGGTCAGGGCACCTGCCTGGGTCTCAGGCTAGGTCCCCCGTCAGGGCATCTATGCAAGAGGCAATCTATCAAGGTTCTCACACATCGATATTTCTCTCCCTCTCTTTCTCTCTCTCTTCCCCTCTCTCTAATAATAAATAAATAAAATCTTTTAAAAAATATTTTTCTGAGGAAGTGACAGTAGGCACTAGCCAGGTAAAGAAAGAGTAGGGAGAGCAAGCATGTCTGGAACAAGAAACAGTAGAAAAACCCTGAGGCACAAAAGAGCTTGGCCTGTTAAAGAAATGCGAAAGGGCTAGTTAGGCAGGAGCCTGGTGAGCAGTAGGGAGAATGATGCAAGGAGGCTGGAGCAACAGGCAGGGACTGGACCCCCCAAGAACCTTGGCTTGTCAGAATTTGGGTTTTGTCTTGGTGCGATAGAAAATGACTACAAGGTCTCTTCAAATTTCCTTGAATCTGACATTTGACTTCATTCTATAGTCCTCTCTTTAAGATCTGCAGTCTATGAAGCAAAAGAACCTATCTGAGGAATTCATTTACACTGACAAATGCAAGAGTATAAGAGGGTGCAGCCAGGGGACCCCCCAAAGAGGGAATTATAATGGGGTCCAGAACTCAGGGTGTCCAGGAAATATTAAATATATATGATGTCCTCACCCCCACAAGTCTGAACTGGGGAATAGGACACATTGAGCAGGGCCATTGAGAATTGTTTTGCATAGCAATAGTTTTGCAACTAACCTCAGTAATGGTCATTTAACATATCTATAATCTTTAACTGGTTTCATAGATATGTGAAATAGCTGTGGCCATGCTAGCCAGGGAGATGGGAGTGACTTCCACCCAGGATGTAACTGGGAGGCAACTCCCCTGGTTACAGAGCCTGCATAAGAGCTTGGAGATGATTGGCTCTATGTCACAGGGCCACACCTGCCCAGACTTACTATGGCAGCCCAGAAAAGCTGGAAAATATGGGAAAGCTGGCAGGAGTAGCCGATTGTGGGAGGAGTTGGAAATGGGACTGCAGGGGAAGATTGGTACTGGGATTTAAACCCAGGCAGAGCAGCCATAACAAGAAGAACCATGAGGCTTTAGCAGGGCAAAACCACTTGGCTTTGGGTCTCCCTTTGCCACACAGTTTAGGAAGCCAGAAAGCAAGATGTAGCAGCGG
This sequence comes from Macrotus californicus, assembly GCA_007922815.1. Lineage (NCBI taxonomy): Eukaryota > Metazoa > Chordata > Mammalia > Chiroptera > Phyllostomidae > Macrotus > Macrotus californicus. Next base: position 25,587 of record VMDR010011794.1, read on the forward strand.
CACAGAGCTCTCTCTTAGCAGTTTGGAAGAATGCAGGAGAGATGCTGTAGGAAGGAAAGGGGTGAAAGGACTCTTGCTGGTGGGCCATGAGAAGGTGCCATGTGGTTTTGGATTAAGAACTGGAGATCCCAGTGACACAGCTGATGGTGCTGGGAACTGATGGATTACTGGGAAGAGCTGGGGCGGGGGGGGGTTGGGGGGGGCGGTAGGCTACCTAAGCCATCGACCTCTTTCTTCTCCTGAGAAACAGTATCCCAGACAGGCAAAAGGGGGAAGGAAGGACTGTCTGTGTTTGTGAGTGTTTTAAGGGACTTTGAGATTTTAATGAAGACATTAAGTCATTACTCTTAAGTCTGTATAACTTTTGAATAAATAATTCCTTTTCTTTTCACCAATCTCTGATATTGAGAGCTATGATTCCCTGGCAGTGGGCAAGGCAAACCTAGTACAGGGGGACCCCAGGAGAAGGGGGGTCCATTTGGTAACATTGTGCGACCTCTTCTCCAGTGGCTAGTCAAGGAAAGTGATGGGAGACCACATGCGCAGTAGCTTTAAAGTAATACAACTACTTGTATATGTGCAATAAAAGCCTGCCAAAACTAGCCAGAAAGGATCCACCCTGTAAGAATAGAATCTCTCCAGCCCATAAAGTCAGTCTCTGCTTGGAGTTGGCCTGCTTCCATGTTCTCTGCTGTAAACTTTGTGTTCAATTCAATTCTTTGTCCCAATCACCAAGAACCTGGTTACCTGTGCCCACCTGTGACAAGAGCAGTAGATCAATAGGCAAATAAGGCATTTCTCTGGTGTAGGGGTTAAGGCACTGGTTCTCAGTGTTGGCTACAGAATTGAATGATGTGGGACATTTGGAAAATCACTGTTACTGGTTCAAGGTTCCTGTGCCTGATGCTTCAAAGGCCAATATCCAAAACATGAGTTTGAAGTAAGGAAAGGTTTGTTGATAGAGAAGATGAGGTGGCCTCATAGCTTCCACAAATCTATCTCAAGAGAGGCTAGAAATTAGTCATCTTTTATGTCAATGGAAGAGAGGAGGGCTGGGGTGAGAGGTGGGTGAGGACCTTAGATAGCTAGGTGCAGAGGAGATCCATGGAAGAGTGGAAAATCAGTAAATCTCTTTGTTCCTGGCTGGTCAGTTGACCCTCACTTATCTTAGTCCAGCAGTGGAGCTCCTCCATATCTTTTCAAACAGTCATTATTTTGTACATACTTCTCTGCTTCTGGAAACGTGCCTTCACACAAGGGGCTGTTCTTGCAACAACTCAAGCCTCAAGCAGAATTCCTCTAGTTGAAGAGCAAATCTGTGGCTGGAGCTATTAGCCTGAAGGTCATGGGAGAAATGTGGGCTAGAATCAGGGTAGAGTCAGAGAGGGCAAGCACTTCACTTTATTACTCTCCTGTTGCTTTGTTCCCCTTTTTGAGAGATTCGATGTAACTAGTATGAAGTACAGCAAGAGTATTTCTAAAAGCTTCTCAGTAATTCACATGCGCAGGCAAAATTAAGAACAATTGGGGCAGAACATAGAGAGCTCTAAGTTGTAGCAGTTTTTGTCCCACCATGCATGCATCCATTTTCAGAAGGAGTTCTTGAAAACAGCCAGTATGCTTGCCAGGAACTGTTCTCAGTATTTAACAAAAGTAGACTCATAATGCTCCCAATAACTCCACAAGAATGTTCTTACTATTTTCCCCACTGAATAGATAGGAAAACTGAGACATAGACTTTGAATAGTTTGCCCAAGGCTATACCACAGGAATGGCAGAGCAGTTATTTGAACTGAGGCAGCCTGGCTCCAAAGTCCTCATTCTTATCTGCTTTGCTATAAGACTTATTTTATAGAGTCAGAAGATAAGTGACAACCTGCCTGCTTTCTACATTGCCAGCACAAGGGGTAGAGAAATGCTTATTGGACTTTAGGTTTTCCACAAAACCTGATCTGAGCCCTAATAAAAAAAGAAAGGGAGGGAGGGAGGGAGGAAGGAAGGAAAAAAGGGGAGAAAAAAAAGAAAAACAGCCTATATAGGTCCTGGAGGGGAGATCATAAACAGAAAATAATCCACCCCTAAAGAGAACAAATTACATGTATTAGAAAAACACTTACTAAAATTCAAACACAGTACAGAAAAATTGCTAGAGACATGAAAAACAGGAATCCCCAGCTAAATATGT